>BHFT01048208.1:0-66065 GCA_004320025.1 Laticauda laticaudata | reverse complement strand
CACAACTATAATGACGTGGGATAATACCCGAAGGAAGCTGAACAGCATACATGTAAGTACCCGCGAAAAAGGAAGGTTATCAGCTTCCTTCGGGTATTATCCCACGTTATTTAAAAGCACAACTACAATGACGTGGGATTATACCTGAACGAAGCTGAACAGCATATATGTGTGTGTGTGTGTGTGTAAGTATAAATATATCTATGTATGTGTATGTATATGTATACATTGGTATATGAATTTAAAAATGGATAAAATCTAATGCCATTAATAATGCCATTAAAAACATGCCAAAAGTCAAAGATCAGTTTTCTGAGACACTCTGAACCTGCAAATGCAAAAAATGGAGATGAATGATAGCTGAGTAAGGTTTCTAGAGAAGTCTTTTTGATAGAACAGAATGGATATCTTAGATCAGGGATCCCCCAACCTGTGGGCTCTGGCCCACTACCGGGCCATGGCCTAATCGCAACCAGGCCCTATGAGTGGCCGGCCAGCCAGCCAGTTAGCACAAGCAGTGGATGCCAGTGTTGGCAGCCCCATTTGCGCAAGTGGTGGGCGCCAGCACTTGCCCCATTCATGTGAATGGCAGGTGTGTGTACTTGCTGCTCATACAAATGAAGCACATGCACACACCTGCCCAGAGGTTCAGTTCAAATTTTTAAACAACTGGTCTGTGGGCATGGCTTGGTTTACGTGGCTTCATGGCCATGTGACTGGGTGGGTGTGGCCATGTGACTGGCAAACCAAATACAAGTGGTCATCAATGACCGGTTGCTTAACAAGTGTTTTAATTTACAACTGACCTCCCCAGAGCTACTTGACCTTTTTTTGGAGTTTTGACAGCCATGCACACACACACACATACACACACAACATCCCACACACTCATATGACTGAGATTCTCTATTTTTTTCAGCTTCATCTTAACTTCATAGAATAGAACCTTTTTCTTCTCGGGAGAGTCTATCATATCTCCTTTCCTGAAAAAGTTCTCAGCTTTATTTATATCCATTTAAAAAGTCCTGTTATTCTGTTAGACGTAAATTGGTCCGAAGCAAATCTTCCCTGATTAATTTTTCCCTTATTGAGATAGCTGTCATAGCTTTTTTTCTTGAAGAATTCTCAGCCTTGTAATATCCATAAAGCAAAAGTCCCAATCTTGACCTCTTAAAAATTGTGAATTTACTGGATTCACTTGTTTCAGTTGCACTGGGAGGGTTGTACTCATACGAGATGTATATTCTGCAGTTAGGTTATCTGCATTATCCGATATTTATAAAGTTGACACAGTAGGTTGATACTTTTCTATATTTTCTACAACTGGTTGTGTTTCTTGTTATTTTTAATGTCTTCTATAGGATTAATATATTTTGGCTGATTCATGAAATGACAATCTTCTCCAATGACTGGTCAAGAATATCTTCAATAACTGATACCAGCTCAGAATCAGGCATCCTTGTAGCTCCCTCTATTGGCCAGAGACTGTTATTTATTTATTCATTTAATTATTTCTTTCTTTTTTCAGCCAATTGACAGATTTATTTATTTATTTGATTTCATTTGATTTGTCAATTGCTTACAAAATAATAGGTATAAGAATAAACATGAATTTATGAATACAGGAAATAGGTATGAATAGAGGAAATAGGTACAAATAAATGGGAACAATAGGACAGGGCCAGTAAGCATGATTATACACTTATGCACCCCTTACAGACCTTAGGAATTGGGTGAGGTAAATTGTGGATAGTTTAAAGGTAAAGGAGTGGGGGTTTGAGGATGTAACAACATTGGCCACTATGTTGCTGAGGTCATACTTTCTGCCATCAAGTTTGGAGCAGTTTACATTGAGTTTGCATCTGTTGTGCGTTCTTGTATTGTTGCGGTTGAAGCTGAAGTAGTCATTGACTGATAGGACATTATAGCAGATAATTTTGTGTATTACGCTTAAGTCCAACCTTAAGCGGCATAGTTCTAGATTGTCCAAGCCCAAAATTTCAAGCCTGGGGGTGTAGGGTATTCTGTTGTGAGCAGAGGAGTGTAGTACTCTTCAAGTGAAATACTTCTGGACTTGCTCAATTGTATTAATGTCCAATAATACAGTGCGGATTCCAGACAGATGAGCTATATTCGGGTATTGGTCTCGCAAAGGCTTTGTATGCCCTAGTTAGCAATTCAGTATTACCAGAGGAGAAGCTGCATAAGATCAGATTTACAACCCTTAAAGCCTTTTTTGCAATGCTATTACAGTGAGGTCTGGCGCTTAGGTTATTTGATATGAGTTCTCCAAGGTCCTTGACAGAGTGAGGATCGTGAACGTGGTCATATTCACCTAGCTTGTACTTGGTGTATTGATTTTTTTTACCAATGTGTAGGACAGAACATTAGTTGGTCGAGATTCGGAATTGCCAATTGTTTGACTATTCAGACACATAATCAAGGTCACTTTGAAGGATTGTCCTTTGTAGCATTGTCGGATTTCAATCATCCCACAACAAAACAATACAGAACAACTAATTATTTTAAAAGTAGTAGATTAAAGCCACAACATTTATCCTTATATTTCAAACAAAAGAATATTCAGGTTTTTTAATTGCCTCTAGCCATCCTCTCCCTGTTGTTTTGTAGTAAAGAAAAAGTCTCAAAAATGGCATTCTAAACTTCAAAGAGGATGGTAAGCTGTAACTAAAGAGAGCATCTTTAGCTTGTAAACGTAATAGTCTCATAAATTAAGAAAAGAAGGACACAGTGTCTTGTCGGTTTGAAAAATAAATTCCAAAATGGCGTTTTATCCAACAGCAACATGGCTTTGATTCCGCCTCCCAGCTTCAGCTCACCAGTCATCTTGGAAGCTGAGCTTCTAAAACTGCTTGCAGGTTGTTGCTTATTATGGGAGGATCATGAGGAATGATTCTGGGGCTTTCCTTAACCTCAGAGAGTCAAGCAGACAAAAGGAAGCCTGTTCTTTCTGTTGTTGAGTTTGAAAAATGCAGTCCAGAGATTGGAGATTCTCTGGATGTGTCAGTTGCTGGCCACATCATCGGAAGTCTGAACTGAATGTAAATCTAATAGAATGTATGGTGAGCCCACTGGTGGTGAATAATGAGAATTTTAGATCAACTGCAACCCTTTTAATCATTCTGAACCTATATTACCCTTTTACGCCATTCACTATCTACTTAGTTCCCCTTAAATGCTGCTAAAACTTTATGCCTGATGGAATTTAACAGTCTTTATGACATAAAGACAATGTTTGATATTGAGTTGAAACAAATAATAAAAAGAAGTGATATGTGAAATATATAATAAATATATTAAACTGTTTATAGCATCTGATTTTAGTAGAATACCTTATTAATATTAATAAAGGAGAATATAGCTTAGGGTTGAAATCAGGGTCCTTGGTGCTCTCTGAGCTTGTTTGTTTTCTTACAGACAGTTCATTACCCTAATTAGGTAACATCAGTGCTAGTAAGGATCCTTCATTTATTAATGTTGATTAATCTTACAAAATGTAAATTGAAGTAAAATTCTAATAAAATTGTCAAGACAAAATAATAAATTACTTTGCTGTTGCTGATTTTTCCTCTTTCTTTCTTTCTTTCTTTCTTTCTTTCTTTCTTTCTTTCTTTCTTTCTTTCTTTCTTTCTTTCACTGTTAGCTGTGGATGGATTTCTGAAGACAGATGAAAGGCAAAGACTAGCCAAGGAAAGAAGAGAAGAAAGAGAAAAATATTTTGGTAAGTTTTATTTTCTTATTCAATAAACAAGAGCAATCTAATTTTGAGTATGCAGCATTGAGTCTTTTGACTACTAACTATACTTAAGAAATATGTATAGTTAATGTATAGCTGGAGAAATGGAGGACCCATCTTGGATTCATTAGGACGCATGTTCCTGCTGTTCTCATCTAGGATCAGAGACATTTACTACTCTTCTAGCCAGTATCCCCAGTCTTCAGCATAGCTAACTATACATTTTGATTTTTCAGTCTGCCAATGCTTCGGAATTATTAAAGCAACAAGAGCCCCTTGAATATGATCACTAACATTTGGGAATCAAGCAGGCAACAAGAGTGTTAAACTGGATTTCTTCAAGGGCCAGATCAGCATTGTAGTTCTCTTCTGAGAGGGGCGCGGGCCAAAATGGGGCATGCGGGCCATTTTGGGATATTTTGTGGCCATTTTTGGCCGGTTATTCGGGCTGTTCTGGACCTGTTTTTTGGCCATTTCCAACCCATTTTCCAACTGTTTTTGCCCTATTTTTTCCAGACCATTTCCAGCCCACTTTGGCCCATTTTTGGCCTGTTTGGGGCCCATTTTCTGACCCATTTTTGCCCCATTTTCACCCGTTTGGAGCTATTTTCTGGCCATTTTTGGCCTGTTTTGGGCCCAATTTTTGGCCTGACTTTGGCCGGCAGAGTGCTACAGGGGGCCATGGAGAGTGAAAATGAAGTGCATGGGGGCCAGACATGGCCTGTTTTAGCTACCAGAGGCACCGCAGGCCAGTCCCTTGATATATCCTGGCTGGCCCCATGGGCCGGATTTAAGCACCCTGTGAGCTGGATCTGGCCCACAGGCCTTGAGTTTGACACCCCTGATTTAGAAGAATAAGGGATGTGTAGATCTACACTCTGTCAACTATTATGAGCTCAGAGTAAACTTCTCTCCACTTACTAAATTATGCATATGAAAGGTTTACTAACGCTCTTATATCCAGATTTCCTGGGTTGTATCTAATTTCCTAGGAAAAAATATTAATTTTTTCTTCATAAATGTTTAATCATCTGATATAAACATATATTAGATTGAATGGTTTCAAGAAAACAAAATGCCAGTGAGTGTTATTTTGTATGTTATTTCTTTATTTGATAACGAATACTAGTTAATATTTAAGTGTAAAAGACCTATAATGAAATACTGCAATGCATAGGATTCCTGTTCAAGAAAGTTAACCTTTTTTGATAACTCGATCCTGGACATAATTGGTATTGTTCTGACTGCTTAAGGGCTGGTAGTCTACAATTTAGATAAAAGTTGGAATATGTGGGGTCAAGTTTTATTTGAGATTTTAAAAAAATATTTTATTATAAGCTGTCAGGGAACAGCAAATCTTAGAAAAAGAAAGAAGAGCAAAGCTTCAGTATGAGAAACAAATAGAAGAAAGATGGAAGAAGTTGGAGGAGCAGAGACTGAGGGAGGAACAAAAGAGGGCAGCTGTGGAAGAAAAAAGAAGACAGAAGCTTAGAGAAGAAGAGGTAGGCAGTTATATGCAGCATTATTATTACCATATTTGCTGGAATGTTGGTTTGGAGAAAATATTTGAATATGATTTTTTTTAAATATATTTTTAAATTCATGATCACCTAGTGCTTAGAATGTTTTCTTTGTTTGATTAAATATAGCTGTCTGCTCAGCATATAATTTAGGATAATATCCTTATCAATAAAAAAGTGATAAAAGAAAAACAGAAAAACATAGGGATCTGAAGAGCAGAAAAAAATGCAGTCACCAGGAGAGCATTCTTTCAAGACAGTAGTATTAGTGTTTTAATTTTTTTTGGAGTAAAGATTCTGTATGTGTTTTTTACACTTCAAAAATGTATTCCTATTAAGCATCAGATTTTATAGAAGAGAATTTAGCATCCTTTCGAGTTAGTAGAGTTGAGTCTGATTCTTTGCTGTGATTATATTGAATATGGGATGTCACGAGAGTTTTCAGTTGCTATTTTATTGATTTAAGGTTGTTTTTTTAAATGTTGGTTGTTTTGTATATGCTTTTAACTATTATCCACCCAGAGCCATGCATATGAGATAAGCGGCCACATAAAATAAATATCTGCAGCTTAGTGTAGGGTCTCCTGCTGGGATGGAGTTGGACTAGATGACCTACAAGGTCTCTTCCAACTCTGTTAATCTGTATCTAGCTTATGTGCCATCTGCTTTCAGTAGAGAACAGCTTTCTTTGGTTCATATGTACTTGCCAAATGAAAGAACAGCCAAGCAGTTTTGTGGCACTATAATAGGTAATACATCCCTATTGTAATCAGATATTAGATTCATACTATCATATGTGGTAGACTTGCTCAAGGGCAAAAAAAATTGGACTAAAATACATACCTGGTTAGAAAAAATGATAAAGCAACAGATTTTTTTTTTACAGATTGAAAACCAGACATATTCTTTTTGGATATATTACCAGAACAGTATAACAAAGGGAAAATATACTTAATTTTACATGTATTAATGGCAGCAAGAATTATGTTTGCACAACAATGGAAAAATGAAGAGTTCTCTACAGATGAAAGTATTATAAAAATATTAGAATGTGCTGAGATGGATAGATTAGTACTTAAAGAAAAGGAAGAAACAGAATACTTTTCAACATGTATTGAAAAAACATTGTTTTACCAATGGTTAACTAGTAGAAACAGAGATTAGAATCTAAAAAGATCAAAAAGATAATCAAAAAAATTTTATGAAAATTTTGTAAGATGGATAAACTAATTGTATTACTATTTTGCGACTATTACTGATATGTTTATTATGATTAATGTTGATTAATGTTGCATTTCTACTAAAACTAATTGTGCCTGGGCAATACATTGTTTAGACAATATGGAATTTTTTGTGTGTATAAAGAAGTAGTTATAAAATATATATATATATAAGTAAAAAAATAGGTGATACACACACACAAGTATGAGTATGGAACAAGTATTACATAAGAAGAAGTAGATAGATGCTCTGAAAAATGAGGATGGGGGGAAAACCTCTTATACCTGACTGAATATATTATGATTAGCAATGATTAAGGAAATGAGAAAGATGCTGCAGCCATATTAGATCGAGTGGTTGTAGTGCTGTGTTTTCCCCAAAATATGACTACCCCAAAAGTAAGCCCTCCCCTAAATTTTTTTGGGTGAGCCTAATATAAGCCCTGCCCCCAAAAATAAGCCCTATTGAAATGGGTAGACATGGCCAGCACAGGAGGCAGGTCTTTCCTCCCCTGATCATCTCAGCCACTTAATCACGGTCCATGGATCAGCTGAGTGTGCATGAGAAAGAGGAACAATGGAGAGGAATAACAAGAATTGCAGGCGATGCAATTGCAGGGTTTCCTCTTTGCCGTTTCTCTTTCTCTCTCTCTCTCTCTCTCACACACACACACACATATACACACAGACAATTGATAAGAAATGGCAGAGAGCAACTGGGTAAGGGACTGACCCTCTCCCGCCTCCAGCTCGGCACCTGCTCAGGGTGGTGCCCCAAGGCTTGGCCTCAGTGTGGGTGACCCCCACCTGGCCAACATGACAAATGGGCTCCCTCGCACACCTCCTTTCTCACATGAAGCAGCAGTTCGTGCGGGCTTCATCTGCATGGCCATGAAGCGGGATTAGCATGGCCGATTCTAACCCACAACATTGGTGGACAGGTTTGGATCAAAGCTGCTGGTGGCCAAGATCAGCAGGCCAGACTCGGTGAGCCAGAGGTGCTGCGCACATGCAGCTGCCGCCCAGGAGGAGAATAGCACACTGGAGCCCAAACACTGAGCCTTGCCAGCCCTGGAAAACAGGGATCTTGCAGGCACGCTGACTATGTACAGGCCCCACAAATCCGCAGGTTCTTTGCAACTCAAGTGAGCCATGCAACTGTCCACCCCAAACCAAGCAGCAGGGAGGCTTCAGGATGACACTTGGGACTGCCCAGCCAAGGACAGCACCTTTCTAACGCCCGCTGTCCTGGCAAAGGCCAAATGGAACCAGGTGGAGACTGCGTGGGGACCGCTTCCCCACCCCTGGCACTGTGGAAGCCCTGGAGCAGTGTCGGGAAGCTGGGGGTATCCCAGGATTGCAACACTGAAGACTCAGGATGGAGCCTTTTCTGCAGTTGGCAGGAAAATCTGAGCCTGCATGTCTTATGTAAACAGCGAAACTGTCACCTCTTTCGGAGTCTGAATGTCCTCCACAAAATAGCTGAGTTGGGCCTGCTAAACAACTGATTTTGTTTTGCGGAGGCCGTTCAGGCTCTGAAAGGGGCGACAGCTCTGCTGAGTTGAGCCTGCATGTCTTCACTAAACAGCATTTTCCTTTCAAGCCTTCAGCGTTGCAA
The DNA here is from genome assembly GCA_004320025.1 of Laticauda laticaudata. Classification (NCBI taxonomy): domain Eukaryota; kingdom Metazoa; phylum Chordata; class Lepidosauria; order Squamata; family Elapidae; genus Laticauda; species Laticauda laticaudata. The sequence goes on along the minus strand of BHFT01048208.1, from coordinate 57,950 downwards.
TTCTGGGATACAAACACACAGAGATTTGATTGTATCACCCTCTGCTTCCACTGCTACCAAAGCCGTCCTGCCGTGTTTTGGAAGGGAAAAGGCACAGCTGCTGTTGCCCATGCTGGCGTTTGCACGGCGTCACAAGAGACTGCAAGATTTATTTTTATCTCCCTTCCAAAATATTCTAGGAAGGCACCGGCAGCAGACAGAAGCACAGGGTGATACAATCTAACCTCTCTTTGTGTCTTTGCATGCGCTCACGCATGTGCATACATAAGAAAGAGATCCGATCCAACCTCGAAGAGTTACTATGTACCAGGGCTGGCGGCAGTGTGCACACTCTCTCTTTCACATGCATACAAACACACAGAGAGGTTTGATCAGATTGCCCTCTAGCTCCGCCTGCTGCCAGTGCCGTCCCAGCATGTTTTAGAAGGGAGAAGGGGCAGCTACCATTGCCTGTGCTGGGGTTTGCACAGCAGCAGCGAGAGACTCCAGGATTTATTTTTATCTCCCTTTCAAAACATGCCGGGACAGCACCAGCAGAGGCATGGGACTGCCCCCTCTGTGTCCAGCTTGTGCTGCAAGCTCATTTCAGGAAAGACCCAAGTCCTGCTTTTCGCTTTTGATGTGCTCGCCACTCATTTGTAGCAACTGGCACGAGCGACTGTCAATGCAGCCACTGGCCTGGCGGGAGCTCTTCACCCCCCTGAGCTACTCTTTCAATTATAATTATTACTTTTCTTACTAACAATAACATTTTCTTTATAAGCCTTTATCTCTTATATCTATTATCTTCATAACAATCTTATTTCTCTATATATTCCTCTACTCAATTTTAAATTAAACCATTGATAAAATAAGTCCCATGCCATATTGTATTCAGTTTCTTTTTTTTCTTTGATGCAAGTGTTAATCTATTCATCTCTGCACGTTCAAATATTTTCTCAATCACTTTTCCCTCTGCTGGTATTTTAGCACTTTTCCAATTCTGAGCAAATACAATCCTAGCTGCTGTTAATACATGAATAATTAAATATATTACTTCTTTGCTGTAACATTCAGGTACCATCCCTAATAAAAATACTTCAGGTTTCAAATCTATGTGTTTCTTTATCATTTTTTCCAACAATGTGTGCATTTTTATCCAATATCTTTTAGCTTCTACACATTTCCAGCCCAAACGGTAATATGATCCTGGTGTCTGGTGGCACTTCCATCATTTTGCTGATTTATCTTTAAACATCTTTGCCAGTTTTGCTGGTGCAAAGTGCCACCTATAAAACATCTTATACAGATTTTCTTTGTATGCTGTTGATTTTGTTAATTTATAATTTCTTTTCCATAGCTTCTGCCATTTGTCTAATTCTATGGTATACCCAAAAATCATCGTTTCCTTTACTTGCTCTTCTTCTAGTTTAACACCTAGTAAGTAACAATACATTTTTTTAATCAGCTTATCTCTCCATTCCTGTTAAAATTTTATCCAACTCTGTCAACTCCTTATGAATTCCTTCAGTTTTAACATATTTTTCATATCTTAGTTGTATTTGCTTGTATGGATAGCAATTCATATTAACCCCTTGTTCATTCAATTCTTGTTTTGTTTGAGCTCACCCTTTTCATTCAGCATATCTTTATATCTAACAGTACTTCCCATTTTACAAACATTTGGGTGTATAAGTGCTTCCATTGTCGATAACCAGACTGGAATTTTCAAATAGTGTTGTTCTCTAGTTTTTTCCCATGTTAACAATAAAGCATTTCTAATAAAATGTCTTTGAAAGTAACCATGTATTTTATTTCTCCCATACCATAAAAAGGTGTGCCAACCCAATTGCAAATTGTGCCCCTCCAACATCAATAACCTTTTATTTCTTAAAGTAATCCATTCTTTCATCCATGTTAGTACTGCAGCCTGGATTTGGGTTTCTTAATCTGCCACAAATGCCAGGCATGATCTTCTGACACAAAAGTATGAAACAAAGCAGGAAAAATTAAATATCTTGCATTCATAGCATGAATTCCTATGCATAATGATCTGTGGGGACATTAATATGCATTTTGCTTGAATTATGGTTAATGTTAAATCGTGGGTGAGAGAATACGCGGGAGGCTCTGATTGTTTACTACTGTTTATTGCATCGTTCAGAACAAAGAACAGCAGCCGCAGTAGCTCCTTTTACAGCGGAACTGCTGCGGCTACAACCAGTGACAGCTCTTTAATTTCCCACCGCCGTGGACCAACCAATCAGAGGTGCATAAATAAATATCTAACACCCCTCCCCATCTGGTCCAGCTCATCCAATCCTGTTCCGCCTACTGTATGTAATCCCTCAAATAGGCAGGGCTCTTATGGGTGCAACCAGACCTGTGCAGCTGCAGTATGAGTTGGTCTCCGAGCTGTTTTGCTGGACTTATCGCCATCTCCTGCTCCCTCCTTTGGAACCTCCTGGAATCTCCTCATCATGGTGGCCATTTTACTTCCACTAGATCCACCCTTTCACTTTCTCTTCCCTGGTTTGTCGTTGCCTGTGTGTGTCTGGTAAGTCTCTGCTATGCTAACACTGTTGGTGTTTCAGTGCTATTCTTAGTTGCTGGGGTTGTTTCATTAGTTGTCAGGGCCTGTTCTGTATTATTCTTTGTTTGGTCAGGGTCTCCCCTTCCTCTCTGCTTCTAATGTATATATGTGAAGGAGCTTCCCTTTCCTCCCTGCTTATATCTATGTATCGCCTTTGTTCCCCAGGTTCGTAGTTGATCAGTGTGTCATTCTCCAGCTTCTGCCATCTGTTGCTTGACTCTGTACAAACGGGGCCCCGTTACCTGTACCACCGGTTGTCTGTACCCATAGCGGTTCCACTGTTAATTTTAGCGTAGACTGAATCACCCATTTGGAACGTCCCGGCATTGTGCTGGATGAATCTAGTGGTCTTCTGGCATGTAATTGGGGTCTATTCTGTCTAAGGGTGATCTCAGTTTCTTTTCCCATGAGTAGTTCAGCGGAGCTTTTATTTGTTGTTCTAGGTGTTATGTGCTGTATACTTAATAGCTTTTTCTATTTTCACTTGCATGTCCCTGACCCTAGTTTTTTGAAGTGTTTGTTTCTTCTTCTTTTTTCAAATAATTTTTTATTCTTTAAAAACAAAAAATACAAAAAATCTCATTTCCATGAACATTATTATGTCATTGTATATACATGTTTCTTGTTTTTGACTATACTATTATTTTTATCCCTATTCTTCACCCATTCGTACCCACCTCTCTCCATATCACATAGTATCTCGATCCTTTCAGTTCCATAGTTAATTTATCTAGTTCAGCACAGTCACTTATTTTTTGAATCAGAACTTCATTTGGTGTTATTTTAACACTCTTCCAATTTTGTGCTAATGTGGGTTCTTGCTGCAGTTAAATGTTATACAATAAGGTATCTTTTATCTCTACTCAATTCCTTTAATCATACCTAATAAAAAAATGTTTCGGGTTCCAATCCCCAATTTCAATTTATATTTCTGTTTCTGAATGTTTCTTTCCTATTCCGGACCATGCGTTCTGCAAGTCCATTCAAGGATGGATGTCCAGGTGCCGAAAGGGCATGTCGTATCCCCATTTTGTGCTAGGAATCCTTCAATATGTGTGGCTGTGAATTGGGCCCATTATGTCAGATACTATTAAATCCGGAAGGCGGTGTGTTGCAAAAAGTTCCTTAGGTTCCTTATGACTGCCTCTGTCGTTGTGGACTGCATAATGCTGACTTCCAGCCATTAGAATATGTGTCTACTACGATAAAAAATGTGTATCCCTTTATTGGTCCACGAAATCTATATGTATCCTTGACCAGGGTCCCCTGGGTGTTTCCCACTCATGGATAGGCACAATGGGGGGTGGCTTGGTCGGTTTTTCCTGACAAACCTCAGCAGGCGGATACCCAGGCTGTATTTCTTTATCCATCCTGGCCACCACAATAGCTCCTGTTAGGGATTTCATTTTAACCATCTCCGGGTGCCCTGCATGCAACATTTCCATTATATCGTCCCTTAAAATATCTGAAATTATGACCCGATCCCCCACAATACACAACCTTTCCAGTATGGATAGTTCCCTTTTGTCTGTTTCTGAAATGTGTAGTTTCTTCAGCTTTTCCTTTTCGGGCCACCCCTTCCCTACTCAATTCAAATGCACACCAGAGTTCTGTCTTTCACTGTTGCTCTCGCAATATCGAATGTTGTTATGGCATTCATTGAACTGTCTCTAATCAGAGCGTGGTGGTCGTGATGCAGAATCCTCGTCTGGATAGTCATGGGCATCGACTCAATGTGTTGGCATGGTCAATTTCTTTCCCTGGTCTATAGATCAATTTGTAGTCGTAGGCAGATAAGAATTCTATCCAGCAAGTCATTCTGGGGAAACAATGTTCAGAGTGGCTCTGTCCCCTGCGATGATGCCAATAGTGGTTTGTCGTCTGTGACTAATGCGAACTTCCTTCCACATATGTATTCATAGAATCTCTTGATTCCGGTGACTGCAGCTAATGCTTCTTTGTCTAATTGGCTATAATTTTGTTCCAGTTTGGATAATGTCTTTGAATGAAATGCATTGGGGCTTCCTTCACGTTCGGCAAATATGGCTGATAATTGCGCCCACCCCAAACGGTGATGCATTGCAAGTTAATTTACCAGTAAAGTGTCGTGTATACTGAGTCAGTACGCATTTTGATGTAATTAAGTTCTTTATTTCTTGAATGCTGCCTCTTCTTTATGCCCCCAAACTGAGGCTGCTTCTTTGTCAAGCATTCTGTGGAGAGGTTCTGCCCTGTTGCTTTCTGCTGGTAAGAATATATGGTAAAAGTTAATTAGCCCCAGGAAGTCTTGCAATTCTGTTTTGTTTTTTGGTCTGGGGGCTTCTTTGATCACTTTGGTTTACTGTCCTGGGGTGGATCCCTTCCTATCTATCAAATAGCTCAGATTCTACCTTGTCTAGGCTGCTAGTTGGAATTTTCCTTTTTTACTTTAAGCCCCACCTCTTTGAAATGGCTGAAGACTTCCCTTAAATGTTTTGTATATGTTCTTTGTCCTCAGCTGAGATAGAACAATGTCACAGTAAGGCACCACTCCCTTTAATTACCATGCAGAAATCATTCCATGAGGCTCTGGAATAGTCCGGGGCAACACTAACCCCAAAATGTAGGCGGCTACATTTAAAGCCTCTTGTGTGTGACAATTGTCTGTGCTTCTGCTGTTCAGTGTCTACCAGTAATTGCTGGTAGGCTTTGTGCGAGAACTAAATCGCAAATATGCAAATATCTTCCCCTGGCCCAGGGAGTGTAAGAGGTGTTGCACCACTGGGACGGGTTACTCACTCTGTTGTAAGGCATGGTTTAAGGGTTGTCCTTATGTTCAGCACAAATGTGCAGATATCCACCTGGCTTTATAGGTGTGATGATGGGGGTTTCCCATTTCGCATGGTCTAGGGATCCAGAATTCTTGGGGAATGAGCTCGTCTAATTCCATCTATTTTTGGTTTTAGTGCGAATTGGACTCAACCTTGCTTTTAGTCTGATCGGGGCTATATTTGGGTCTAGGTTAAAGGAAATGGGGACCCAAGTACTTGCCCCAATTTTTCTGTTGAACAAATCTTGGAATTCCTCCATCAGTTTGTCTTCCCACTTGCTGTCTGTGATGCTGTGATTCCAGTGAATCAATCCCCAATGGTTGAACACTCTAAGCCCCAGCAGACTTGGCCAGTCCAGTCGACCAGGGTTAAAAGGCAGAATCCTGAGTAATTTTGGAATGTCGCTTAGAAATTCTCCTATGCCAATAACGGAATCTTGTTCCCTTGTAGCCTTTTTAGGATTATTTGTTTTTTCAGTTGGGCCTTTGTTAATTGGGGATTAAGACTTTTGATGGTGTCCACGACACCATTTGATAGAAGAGACCCACAAAATCCACTTCCATTCTACATAGTTTACCTTCTACCGTGACGTGAAACGTGGAATTATCCTTGGCATTTGGCATACTGGAGTGGCCCACAGTCATGGTCTGGTGCATTTCACTCCTCTTTGTGGTCGATCTCGTGTTGTCCATCAGTGTTCTGCTAGTTTTGCCTCCCATGGTTCTCAGTTTGATTTCCAGATTCCTGGTGTGACCTTGTTGGCCTTTGGCTGTTTGGCTTGAATGCTCAGCATGGCTGTTTCGGCGATGTTGCCCCCTCCAACTCGCGACATTGGCAATAGTATCTCGAATGCATTCCAATCTAGGTGATTTACTTCATACCCATACCAAAATTCCTTCTGCTTTTTTTCTCAGCTTTTCTGATGCAGTTCAGGATGTAGCTGATCACTTCTTCATCATCTGCCGACCCGCGACTTGGACTCGAGGTCCTTGTGATGAATGGCAGCAGTGTCCTTTGGAGGAGGCTGTGGAGTTTTTATTCACCTCCTCATGGCTGCGGCAGACTTATGAGAACGCTTCTACTGCTGATCGCTCTTTGATGCTTCCTTTAGTATTATTGTTTGTTTGTTAGGAGACGGGCTCCAAAGTGTCATATCCCTGATTAGGACTACGTGATCCCTCATTGCTTCGTCCACATTCAGGAACTCGCATTCTATGGCAGTGTTCCTCAGGCTCACGACAAAATCAATGATACTCTCTCCTTCCTTCTGTCTCTCTGAAGAACTTGTGTCTTTTACTAAACTAGATACTGGGGACTGTCATGGGCCCCAGAAGTCTCTCAAATCTGTCCCAGCCATTGTTTACGTCGCTCGGGGTAGCGAGAGTTTTAGCCATTTTAAATACGGTGGGGCCGCAATGCATGAGGAAGATGACTTGTTCTTCTGTTCTGTAATGTACCTCAGGTCACATCTTTCCAGGAACATCTGGAATTGATTGACGTAGGATTCACAATCCCTCAGTTGCGGTCAAACTGTGCAGGTGACGTATTATTTCTGGCTTAATGTTTGGCTATGTTGCGTTCATTGACCAGCTAGTTAGCCATATTGTTCACAATCTGCTTCTCTTATAATCCCACCTTCATTGCCAGTGTTAAATCATGGGCAAGAGAACACACGGGAGGCTCTGATTGTTTACTCCTGTTTATTGTATTGTTCAGAACAAAGAACAGCAGTCACGGCAGCTCCTTTTAAAGCGGAGCTGCTGCGGTTACAACTAGTGACTGCTCTTTAATTTCCTGCCACCGCAGACCAACCAATCAGAGGTGCTTATGTAAATATCTAACAGTTAATGTCAGGGCCACAGTGGCTCATGTGGTAAGACACTGGGCCTCCCACTGTTGAGGTCAGCAGCTCGTTGGTTCGATTCTCATGAGTGAATAAACTGCAGAGGGACAAGAAAGGAGCCCCCCCCCCATTGCCTACCAGTATTCAGGTGTCCCGTGGGTAAAGATAACACTGCCTGAAAAAAAATGTTTCACAGAGCCAGCCAGCAACCTCAGTGATCCCTGGCTAACATGTGCCATACACTAAATAAATATGGGTAAATGTATAGCATTAGTTACTGTATATCAAATTTGTTATGAAAACTTCATCTATTTAATATTGTCTCATACCAGCAGTCCTTAACCTTTTTGACACCAGGGACCAGTTTCGTGGAGTACAGTTTTTCCAAAGACTGGTGCAGGTGAATGGTTTGGATTTTGCTTGCTTGCCTGCTGCTCACCTTCAGTTGTGTAGCCTAGCTCCTAATATGCCACAGAGGCTGTCTTATACTATCCTTTCTCAATCTCAACTAATATTCTGATTTCCACTCCTAACAATTCCACTGAAATATTGCAAATAAGAGCTTTAAAGTTTATAAATGTAAATCTCCCTGATCCAAATGTAGTACAAGTAGTCCTTGACTTACGACCCCAATTGAGCCCCAAATTTCTGTTGTTCAGCAAGACATTTGGCAAGTGAATTTTGTCCCATTTTACCACATTTCCTGCTGTTGTTGTTAAATGTTGTAAAATGAATCACTGCAGTTGATTTTAATAACCTGTTGTTAAGTGAATCTGGCTTCCCCATTGACTTTGCTTGTCAGAAGATTGCAGAAGGGACCATGGGATGCTGTAATGGACATAAGTATGAACCAATTGCCGAGCATCTGACTTTTGATCAAATGATGATGGGTATGCTGCAAAGGTTGTAACTGTGGAAAACGGTCATAAGTCACATTTTTCAGTGCCGTAACTTTCAACTTTAAATGAACTGTTGTAAGTTGAGGAGTAGCTGTAGTTGAACAAGGGGAAAAAGGCAAATTAGGAAATAATTGTCACACATCCAAAACATACCTACATACACACACACACACACACACACACACACACATTTTTTTACCCTAAAAAGAACCAGCAAAAAGAAACAAACTCATGGACCGATATTATTGTATGCAATTGATTTTCCATGTCTGTGGTTATGCCCGAAGACCACCCAAATTATACCTGTATTAAATGTAAACTCTGTGAACTACAAGAGGAGAAAGTAAGGAATCTAGAAGCAATTCTAGCCAAACTCCAACCTATACCAAGAAAGCTATACTAAATCAAATCACATAATTCTATTCCTATTCTCTTCTATTCCTATTCCATTCTAATTCTTTTAATTCTTCTAATTCTGATCCAATTCGAATTATTCTAATTCTAATTATTCCAATTCCTATTCTAATTATTCCAATTTCAATCTATTTTATTCTTTTCTATTTTGTATTGAATAAATAACTCCCAGAGGATTTGACCCTGGTGATAAATCCTTGGAGGAGGATAAATCAAAGTATCACACACAGAAGGAAACACAATAATCAAATAAAAATGCAGAATACATCTTACAAGCCCCTACTGCCCAATCTAATCCAACCAGAAGCAGCCCCATTAAAGCTGAACAATTGATTTCTCCCCAAGATGAAAATACAAAGGCCACAACCTTCCCTTCAAAGAAAACATGCAGACACCTTGGAAAGAGACATCAAATATACCTAAAAGTGTCACATCAACAAATACGCCTGAGAGAAACAGAAAAGCACCCTGGACTGTACTCCCTAAAAAAGGAAGGCAAGTGTTGGTGATAGGAAATTCTATTCTCAAAGATACAGAACCAGCCATCTGCAGACTGGACATACAATCTAGGGAGTTATGTTGTCTTCCTGAAGCAAAAAATAAAATGTGACCTAATGAGAACCTAACCAAAATAATTAGGCCCACAGATTATTACCCTTTTCTCCTTTTCACATTGGAACGAATGACACAGCAAAGAATCTAAGTACAATATTGAGAGATTATAAGCAATTAGTAAGGTTAAGGAGATGGGAGCACAAGTAATGTTCTCATCAATGCTTGTTGTGGTCAGTGGCGGCTAACGGAACTGGCAGCAGAGTTGGTCAGTGAGGAGATTGGGGAGGAACATGGGCCAGTCCTGGAGACTGAGAAAATCTCAGATGAAGGCTCTGCATCAAAGGTAGAGAGGGGGCCAGGACAGGCTGGCAGTTATCAGCTGCCTTCAGAGTCAGACAGCAGTGAGGCGGGGGAGCAGCTGGAGCCTGTTCCCAGCCTGTGCATGCACAGAGCTGCCAAAAGAAAAGAACAATTATGAACTAAGGGTCAACATGGGAGTAAGGCCACAGATGAACAGTGAATGGCCCCTCCCATAGGGATTAAAAGAGGAGCAAAAGGAGAGGGGGCTTTTGCAAGAAACAATTTGTTCGTTGGTTGCAGCAGTGTGAAGAACTGTGCATCTCAGGGACTCTGTGCCAAGCCTTTCCTTGTCAGCACTGCATTTGAAAATGTTTACTTGGCAGCTCTCCAAGCTTAAATAAGGTCTGTGCTCCTAATTAGATCCTTAAAAGACTGTTTGCCAGGCCTTTGCTGAATGTGAATGCAAGAAATTCACCTTCATTTAATAAAAGGGGTTTTATCGGGGCAAAGAGTCTGCTTAGTGCTTTTGGGGGAAGCCTAGGTCAGAACAGTGCTCCCAATGAAAGGTCAGCCACCCATTGCGGGGCGTGGGGCGACTAGAAATAAGCCACTGGCTAAAGGGTTGGTATTGCCAAGAAATCTTTGGTATCCTGGACCATGGGCTGCATTACCTAGCAGAAAGACTCTTGGCAAGGGATGGGCTGCACCTCACGAAAACAAGGGGAAATGTACTTGCCAAAAGACTGGTCCAAGTCATCAGAAGTGCTTTAAACTAAAATTGAGGGGGGGGGAAGTGGTGGGATTCAGCTGGTTCACACTTATTCAGGAGAACCATTTATTAACTTTCTGAGCAGTTTGGAGAATTGGTTGTTGGAAGAAATCTTTAGGTTTTTTTCACTTTACAGGGCTAATCCTGTAAGGAAGGTAGGAAGGAAACATTCTAGTGTTGTTTCTAGCCTAGTCTTTATTGCCCTGCTTACAGAAACTGCCTCTTCATTAAGACTTATTATATTGTAACAGCTAAAGGTTCTTGGCAGTACACCCAGACTTACTGTTGCCTGAGCTTCTCCTGAATTTTTTTTCTTTGCTGGTACTTTGCTTTATTAGGGGTTTGACTTTCTTAAAGGGGGAGAGTTGTTTTAAGCTTTTTACACTGCTGTTAGGAGGAAATACTCCCCTGCTGGAGTTTTTCCAGCTGGGATGCAATGTACTTCAAATAAATAATTGTATAAGGAAGCAGAGCTGCCAGAAAGAAACTTTTAAAGATGAGGAAACAAAATGAGTGACATTCAGCAAGGCTTCTTGGCTAGCTAGAAAAATTGATATTCAAACATGAGTTTATATACCCTTTCTGAGTTTTGGTCTAAAACTGGTTTTTGGTGAAGTTTAATCCTGTGTTTATTATGGGATAATTTTCCCTTTTCAACTTTGTTTGGAAGGAAAAAGGTTAATCTCTGTTCCTGAAAAGAAGCAGGATTGAGAAATCTGTCTAGTTCCTATGTCTATTTGTTCTGGTAATTGGTTTAACAAGCAACAGCTGCTGTGTTTGCTCTTTTGCTACATTCTAATGCTAATTGCATTCTTTGTAGTTAGGCTTATCTCAGGTGTTTACACTTGAGCTTGTCTGGGGTGTGAGTTCTGACAAGCAGCCAGACAAGGCTTGTGTTTTAGTTTTAAAAGGATTTAAATTTTTGTGTGTCAACTCTCAAAATGGTAAACCTCCAGCAGGCTATTTCGGGGTTGCGATTCAGAGGGGGGAGGATTATAGGGATAATGAAAAACTGTTGGCAGCAAATTTGTACATAAAGTTGTCCAAATGCAAGTTCCACCAGTTGGATTACTTAGGATATCATGAGTTGAACACCGGGGGGGAGATGGATCCAGCGAAGGTGCGAGAGATTTTGGACTGGCAGGCACCTAAGACTTGCAAGCAATTGCAAAGTTTTCTAGGATTTGCAACCTTTTACAGGTGGTTCATCCCTTCGCTCACACAGGTCGCCCCACCACTAACCAACCTTCTCAATACAAAGCACACAACAGGGAAAATCAGACCCAATGAACCACTACAATGGATAATGGAATGTCAAAGAGCCTTTGAAACATTAAAGGCATTGTTTGCTAGAGCCCATCCTAAAACATCCAGATCTGGAGCGAGCATTTGTGGTACAAGCTGATGCCAGTGATGTGGCTGTGGGAGCTGCCCTTCTCCAAACCAATGAGCAGGGTAACCTGCAATCATGCGCCTATACATCACGCAAACTCAACGACACTAAAAGGTGGTAGGCAGTTTGGGAAAAGGAAGCCTACATGGTCCAGTGGGCACTGATGACATGGTGGCATCTGCTGGAGGGGAGTCATGTACCCTTTGAAGTGTGGGCCTCAAGAACCTTGAAGCCCTTCAAACTCTGCACAAGTTGTCCCCCAAACAAGTAGGTGGGCACAGTATTTTAAATGCTTCCACTTTACCCTGAAGTATATTTCTGGGAGAAGGAATTTTCTAGCCCTATCGAGGATGCCACAATACAATAATAGACGGGGGGATGTGGTTCACAGAGATCACTACATATCTACAGAAATGCACATGATCAAAGATAAAAGATATACCTCCAAAATGTATATGGGTCAATATAAAAGGGAAAAAATGACATTGCCATTGGTGTATATTACAGGCCACCCAAACAATCAGAAGAAATAGATGAACTCTTTGCCAACCAGTTAACAAATGTATATAGGAAGCTTATCACAGTAATAATGGGAGACTTTTAACTATCCAGTTATCAACTGGGAGATCAAACAAGATTCTTAACCAATCTACTTGAAAACTATATCATTAAAAAGGTAGAGAAGGAAACTAGAGAGATAGCCATACTGGACTTAATTCTTACAAACAGAGAAGAATTGATAGAGGGAGTTGAAAGTGCAGGAACCTTGGATGAGAGTGACCATGTCATACTAGAATTCAACATAGCACAAAGACAAGCAATGGAACACAATAGCAATAGTAATAGCACTTAGATTTATATGCAGCTTTATAGTGCTTTACAGCCCTCGCTAATTGGTTTACAGAGTCAGCATATTGCCCCTAACAATTTGGGTCCTGATTTTACCCACCTTGAAAGGATGGAAGGCTGAGTCAACCTTGAGCCTGGTGGGATTCGATCTGCCAAATTGCAGTGGGAGTAGCTTGCAGTACTGCACTCCAACCACTTTGCCACCGAGGCTCTATAATGATACCAGAGTCCCAGACTTTAAAAGAGCTGATTTTAACAAGCTCAGAGAGAACTTGGGAAAGATTCCTTGGATGAAAATCCTGAAGGAGAAAACAAGAATCTTGGGAAACTCTGAAAAATATGATCATAAAACCACAGTCTAGCACAATACCACTGCAAAAGATAAACAAGAAATCCAAGGAGAAACCAGCATGGCTGCACAGAGGTCTCTCTAACAAACTGAAAGACAAAAAGGACAAGTGCAAAAAATGGAAAGAGGGACACACAACTAACAGCCAGAATCTGCAAAGATGAAGTTGGGATAGCAAAGGCTCAGAATGAACAAAGACTTGTAACAAAAGTCAAAGATAATAAAAAAGGTTTCTTCCAAAATATAAATAAAAAGAAAAATATCAAGAAAACAGTCCATCCACTAGAGAAAAGATGGCAAGAAAGTAACAGGCAACAGAGAGAAAGCAGAGCTGCTTAACTCATTCTTTGCATTGGTCTTCATGCAAAAAGAAGCTATAGCCCAACCTACCAAAAACATAACTGTAAAGTTAAGAAATTAAAGTTAAAATAAGTCAAAAAATAGTAAGAGAACACCTGTCTGAAAGGGATGGGATCCGACTGGTGTCACTACCAGTTCGGTGATTTACGTTTTGGAAGTTCTGGGAACTTCATCAATGAAGCCTTACAAGAAGAGACTGCCATTTGTTAGAAATGGTGTAGGGTCTCCTGCTTGGGTGAGGGGTTGTACTAGATGACCTCCAAGGTCCCTTCCTCTGTTAATCTGAATTTCTAATCTGGATTGTTTGATAAAGTAACTAAATTAGTAGACCAGCGAAATGCTGTGGACATAGTATACTTAGATTTCAGTAAGGCATGTGATAAAGTAGACCACAATCTACTTCTTGGTAAAATGTGGAATAGACAACAACATCACCACCAGTTGGATTTGTAGATGGCTGACAAACAGTACTCAACAACTAGTCCTTAATGGTACTACCTCTATATGGAGAGAACTAAGCAATGGGGTATCACAAGGCTCTGTCTTAGACCCAGTACTTTTCAATATTTTTATAATTAGATGAGGGAATGGAAGGGAAACTCGACAAATTTGCAGATGATATGAAACTGGCAGGAATAGCCAACATCCCAGAAGACAAACTCGGGATCCAAAAAGATCTTGACAAATGTGAAAAAAGAGCCCTATTCAACAAAATGAATTTTAATGTGGAGAAAAGCAAAACTTTAAAGTACAGATTTGGTGAGACATGGCTCAAAACAGTAATTGTGAGAGGGGCCTTGGAGTCTTAGTGGATGATCATATGAATATGAGCCAGCACTGTACAGCAGCAGCCAAAAAAGCTAACACAATCCTGGGTTGTATAAACAGAGGCATAGAATCAAGATCACATGAAATATTAATGCTGCTATACAAAACCCTAGTAAGACCACCCCTGGAATACTGCAACCAGTTTTGGTCACCATACTACAAAAAACAGTGGTGGGTTTCAAATTAACCTGCCACGGTTGCTGAAAATGTGACTTTGCACACATGCGCGTGCACACGGCTTCTGCAAAGCTCAACAGAGCAGCATTTCGAAGCCTGCTCCACTCCATCTCTGCTCTCCAGGGCAGTGAATGCTTCTTTCCACTGCTGCTCTTCCTGGGAGAGCAGACTGCAATTTAGCAGCTGTCAGCCACTGCATTGGGTCCTCTAAGTCCTATCCAGAAAGCAGTGCAGCAGCGAGGTGAACGGCGAGCGGGCAGCATGCATTGCTTGTCTTTGGTGAGCAGAGGAGGCGTCGAGGCGAGTTGTGATTGGTTCTATGAGAGCACGCTTCACCCAGGTGCAGTGCAACACTCAAAGACCACCCTCGGTATCAGCGTTGGTGAGGTGAGCTGCTTTTTTAGATCAACTGAGACACGGCAATCCTCTCTGATGCACAAATCAGCTGAGCTAAAAATCAGGGGAATTTAGCTTTATTTAGGGCAGGAAAGGGCAAGGGTGGGGGCAGGTGGGCTTGGCCAGCCAGAGGTGGTATTTCTCAGTTCTCCAAACTACTCAAAATTTACACTACCGGTACGTCTGAACTGGTCCAAACCAGCTGAATGACATATCTGACAAAAAAAGATGTTGAGACTTTGGAAAAAGTTCAGAGAAGAACAATTAAGATGATCGAAGGCCTGTAGACTAAACCATATGAAGAATGGCTGCAAGTTTTGGGTCTGGCTAGTCTAAAGAAAAGAAGAATTAGGGGTGAGATGATAGCAACATTCCAGTATTTCAGGGGTTGCCACAAAGAAGAGGGGGTCAAATTATTCTCCAAAGCACCAGAGAGCAGGATAAGAAATTATGATTGGAAACTAATCAAAGAGAGAAGCAACCTGGAATTAAGGAGAAACTTCCTAATAGTGAGGACAATTAACAAGTGGAACAGCTTGTCTTCAGAAATCGTGAGTGCTCCATCACCAGATGTTTTTAAGAAGATATTAGAGCCAAAGGTATCAAACTTGATTTCACTGAGGGATACATCAGAGTTGTGTTTTACCTTGGAGGGCTGGGATGGGCATGGCCATGGTGGGCGTTCGACACAGGCTCATGATTCATTTTTTTCCCTTTGCATTCAAAACAGCTATTCCAGACAAAAGCAGATTTACTTTCTGGCATAAATAGTCTCAATTCCATAATGTAGAGATTAATGACATGTAGAGTCCACAGCTGCTATGGGGCCTTGACTCTTGTATAAGAGCAGATCTGAATATGTGTATAATATTGTCATAATGGAGATGTTCGAAAGCCTAGTGTGAGTTAAGACAAACAACATCCAAGGTATTACATTTATATTGACTGGGCTGAATTATAAATTAACATTTAGAACCTTGAAATACTTTTAAACAAAACAGTTCATTACTCTTTAATTCTCCTTGTTTATCTTCTTTATGTATTAATCTGCCTTATTTCTGGCATTTCTCCATCTACAAATAACAAAATTGTATACTCTTTGTTACTGCTTGGACAATATCAGCTCAGGCTTTTCTTTTCCCAGTTGAATCTGTTCTTTGAAATATTAACTAACTCTATGTAAAATACTTTAGGTGACCTTCCCATTTTTAATGTAATAGAGTTCTTTGAAAACATTAATATTTTATTCCAGATATCCATTGTAAAGAAGAACATTGTACAGTGCAACAAAATCATCACAATATATTGCTAAAAGTCTCGGATAAGTTATCTTCTTAAGAGATGTGATACAGAAACAGTTAGGCTTTGTGAAGATATAACATTTTCCATTATCTGCTTTGTGTTTTTTGTTACATTGCAGGTAGTTGTGACTTTAAATTCAGATACTTGAAGTTTTCCATTTTGGGCTGTATTCTTATTTTTTTAAAAAAGCTTAACTTTAATTTATCTTATTCATCAAAATAAGACTTGTCACAACCAGTGTTTCTGACTAATTCTTGTTCAGAATTTAAAGTATTAAATTGATACTTGAAAATTGAAAACTGATTCCTGTAACCCAACATAAAAATATACAAAGAAATTATACTGGTGTAATATAGACTTCTTCATTCTCCACCTGAATGTGTAAACTATTGTTCAGGAATCAGGTTTAGATCATGCTTTATCACATAAATGAAACACTCCTGCCCTCCACTTTTTTTTGTAATAGAATAGTCAAAGGACACTTCTACTTCAGATCTCACCCAGGAAACCAGTGTTAAATGACACCCATCATTGTCAATCAACTCATTTCGGTGGGTGGGGGATTTTACCCACACATAGGCATAGCAGCCAGCCACATATAATTTTGCAGTTCTAAAAATGATAGTAGATGAAATAGTTACAACAAAGACAAGAACAGAGTCTTGTGGCATTTTAAAGATAGATATGTGTATGATTACATATATTATCTTTTTAGGATCAGTAAACATTCTCAGACATTAATCAGGACCTTTCCCTAAAGACTTGAAAATACCCTTGGGCTTAGTCACTTTCTTGGAGTCTTAATAGTCCCCTGTGGGAATTTTTTTTTGCATATTTTTGTATGAACAGCAGTTGGTGTGAAGCTATTACAAAGATAAATGAACAGATGCCCTGGGTTCATAATGTTAGTTGGTATAAAAAGAAAACATTATGATTATTGAGATCTGTATTGGTATATGGATGCAAATGAATGGTGCTCAACATCATATCTGAGTAGATTTATCCACAAAATAAATCCATGGCATCCTGCAGCTCTGTGCCAGCCAAAAATAGCCCACCCACAGCCCCCCATGGTGTGGTTTTGGCTCCACAGCCTCCTGCAGCAGTTTGCTGGCCCAAAACAGGCTGTGCAGGGCCTTACCAGGGGCTGTTTGGTCGGCAGAGGCAAAGTGGGTCAGTCCTTTGATATTTCCAGGCTAGCCTCGCAGGTCAGATCTAAGTACCCCATGGACCAGATTCAGCCCACGGGCCTTCAATTTGACACCCTGGATTAGATCGTCACTTGTCTGAAACGATATAGGTTCTCCTGCTTGAGCAGGGGGCTGGACTAGAAGACCTCCCAGGTCCCTTCCAAATTCTATTCTATTCTTATTCCTATTCCATTCCACACATATATATATACACATCTACCTCTTTGTCTGTCTGTTTGTCTATCTGTCTATCTAATCTTATCTAATCTAATCTATCACATCCCAGAATGCAATCAAGTTTGGGAAATGGATTTAGGGAAATGGGGAATAGGAAGATGACTGTGCATTATGCTCAGTGGGATAATATAAAAAAATATGAAGAAAATTGGTGAAGCAAAAGAGTAGAATGTTTTTATCCCCAACCTATCCAGTTTAATAGGAATTTATTGAGCAGAGAGATAATAATAACTAGAAATAATATTTTTAGTTGCATTTTGGATTTTGTTCTTAAATATTGAAACTGATTAAAGAAGGAAATCTTTGTGAGATTGGAAAGAATTACAGTAATCAAGTTTGTACATTGAAAGGAAAAAGCATAGCTCTGCTGAGATGACAGAGTGACCACTTCTCATGCATTATTCTTAAACAAATTAAGTCCAGACAGTCACGCAGTAGCAGTATTGCCAGCAGAGACAGATGCTGGAGGTGATCTAACTTGTATTACTAACTTAAGCCTCTGTAGCAACCTTAGGAGTAACTGCAGACAAAGGATATTTATATTCAGAGGTGAGTGGATATGATGCAAATTCTAATTTCTTTTAGCAGTGCTGATAATAAAAATGTTAAATATATGTACTGTCAGAATCAATCTTTTTTTTAAATATGCTTTTTAGATGAGGGCTGATTTAAAAACAAAACAAAACACCATGACATTGCATGAATTGTTTATAGGAACGATTAGAAGCTATGATGCGGCGCTCCAAGGAACGAAGTCAGCAGCTAGAGCAGAAACAGAAGAGGTGGTCGTGGGGAGGAGGACTGGCTTCAGGCTCAGGCGACAGAGATGGTAGGTGAGACTGACTGGCTGCATTGCAGATTTTAAACTGAAATACTTGAGTTAAAAAGAAAGCTGCAGAATTCCTCCTCTGTATAGAATACTATAGAATATGAGAAAGACTCAAGGGCATCATTCATGAAGTATTTTCTATGGCTTATTACATTTTACATTTTCATTCTTTCTTAAAAGTTAGGTATACCAGAGCATCAGTGCAGATAATATTAGAAAAGAAATAAATGCAATTGAAATAAATCATTTTAATATCACTAGCCATCAGCTTTGTATAATTTTGCAGCAGGTATTTTTTAATTCCAGATGCTCATAAAAGCTCAGGGGAGTTCTTCATGACTGTGCAGTATTTTCAGCAAAAAATGAATAGCATTTGCTAAGCATTTGCTTAAATTAAACCATCCACCATATTCTGCTTTTTATGATTTTTGAAAAATGTTATTTTTAATTCATCAGCTTTTTCCAGGAAGTTTTGATAAAATATTTTCTTTTATAAACAGTGCCTGATTAGTCTAACCCTTATCAAAATTAAATGATTTTGTATTAATATTTTATTGTAAAAGTAGACATAAATTGCTCGGCATCACGAGGATAGTCTAGTAATGTTTCTGTAAACATACACATTAACATTCTTGTATTATTGGATTTTCAGGCTTTTGATGTAATTGTCATCTTTTTTGCTCTGGTTTTTTCTTTCTTTCTTTCTGTGATGTAGGTGAATCAGAAAATGCCCCACCCCTTCTAGGTTTAGCTGTCAACACTCTTCTTCCAGACCCTGTGGTTTCAATTGTTGCTGCTGAACCCTACAATGGTATTTGAGAAACTCCCAGTGCCATTGTGTTGTTTATCACAATAACATATCCACTAATCTTGTCCTTCCCTTAGTGGCTGTGTTCTCTGTTATTTCAGTTACATCTATAACAACATTCTTATTGGAAATTCAGGGCCAATTCTCCCAAGTTGTTGCTCTTTTTTCATTTATATATCCCATTAAAATAAATGGAAATTGTGCAGCAGGAGGGCTTGGGGAATTGCACTTAGGCACCTCACTGTATTTGTCAGTTCTGTCATATTGAGGTGAAACATGCTCAGCATTTCAGCATCACTGATGTTTCAAATATTTTTTCCATTAGCATTTGACCTGTTCATCTCCTTTGTCCACCTGTCCATGTGTGTGTTCATGTATCATATATGAGACTACAGATGAAAAATAAGAAGAAAAACAACTTACTGAAAATATTTCAATTACACAGTATATATGTGTGTGTGTGTGTGTGTGTGTGTGTGTGTTTGTGTGTGTGTGTGTGAATGCAGTTCAGCTTCCTTCGGGTATTATCCCATGTCATTGTAGTGGCTTTTAAAGTTGTTAGCAACGTTTCAGCAGAATCTCATCTGCCATCATCAGGCTTCTGTATTGAGTTTGTATGTATACAAACTCAATACAGAAGCCTGATGATGGCAGATGAGATTCTGCTGAAACATTACTACAACTTTAAAAGCATTACAATGAGTGGGATAATACCCGAAGAAAGCTGAACTGCATTCATGTAAGTACCCGCGAAAACATATATATATATATATATATATATATATATATTATATTATATATATATATATATATATATTATATATTATATATATATAATATATATATATATATATTTAATATATATGATGCTGTGTCAGCTTCCCTATGACTTATCATATCACAATATCGCTATGGTATTATCCCAATGACGTGGGATAATACCCAAGGGAAGCTGAACAGCACACATGTAAGTACCCGCAAAAGCTTAAAAAAACATATTTATATATATAAGCACTAATGTTACTTTGAAGCAGTAGAAATAAGAACAAGAATATCTTATTTTGCTGCCTCGCATGTATACTAAGTATATTAAAACTTAATATATTTAAATGCCCAAGTACAAACAGCTCACTTATAGCTCAAATTGTCTTTCAATTATGTATTTAACTTAATTATTAAAATTAATTTGCATGTGTTTTTATGTAGAAGGTTGCCTCTGCTTAATAACTTAATAACTTATACATAGGAGCTGAAGATACATTTGTTCATTTTGTCTTTTCCTATGACGTATCAGAGCAATTCTCCATACTTTAAAAGAGGAAGTAGAGCTGTACCCAATGACAGCCATTAATCTTACTTTTGCTAATAGATACATGAATATGGATGTCTAATCAGATAGGTCTATTTTATATAGATTTCAGCAGAATTCAGAATCCCATTCTTCCAAGGTCATGTCTGCGCATAGCACAGTGTACATGTTCAGTGTCTTTGCGTCACAGAATATAGAAAAGACACCAATGTGAAGTAATGATTTATTTCATAATATGTCATACATGAAGAAATTCACATTGTTTCCAACATTCTCACTTTTGGAACTATTTTTAACAATGATAGAGAGACGTAGGAGTTTTATAACTAAGAATAAAATCATGAGTTTCATGGAATGGTTACTATTTGTTCTAGGAAGGTATATGATTGGGTTTAAAGTAGGGAATTCAGAATATGAAGCTGTGTTAAAATCTTTTCACTAGACACTGTATAAGTGTTAAGATGTAGCCAATAGAGTATATTAATTAATTGATTAAATATATCAGTGTTTTGAAATATTTGTTAATTGTTAAATTGATAGGTTTTGCATAGGCAGGTTTCAAAAAACAGATAATCCAAATGAACTAAATTTAAATTGAAATGTTGATTTTTTTTTTAAGGATAAAATCTTAAAGTAAAGCTTATAATATGGCCAGACAGATGTGCTTCATTCTTTGTCATGACCCAGTCTAAAGATCCATGGTAACAAAATGTTTAGCATTGCGGAATGAATATAAATCTCTTCAATGCATCTCTCTGCAGCATGTGACAAACTTTCAGTTTCTACAATGAATCTGCCAAAGCAAATGGAGTCGCCTATCAATAAACGTCTTTCCTCCTCCACAGCAACAATAACTTATTCCATTGATAAAGGCAAGTGAATGTGCTGCTCATTGTTGCCACAGAAATATCCTCTATTTTTAGTTCCAAGGCATTCCTTCATCTCTTTATCTGCCTGTTTTCCCCCCTACCATTTTTCTTCCTTACTGTTCTTTTTTTTCAGTCAGTTAATATTTTGATAAATAGGACAAAAGTCACTGTGATGCTGAAAATGTATCTTCAGAGGAACCAAGACTGCTATAATTACATGTTTATCGTTAGTCATTTCAAAAATTTTAATCACATTTTAAAGTATTTCTAGTTTATATCTGGTTCATAGAGTTAGTAGAGAATGCATATTATATGTTACTGAGCTATTGCTTTAAGAGCACCAGGTAGAACATCGCAACTAGGACAAGATGAGAAGATAAGAGCCTTGCTGACTTGTCTCTTGACCAAGGGATAAGACAGACAGACTACACATACATACCCATATATACACATACACAAAAATAAACACAAACTTTGTTACACAAGTGAACAAGACCTACCTTGTACCTGTTCTTTGGAATCAGTATAGTTTTGGGTTTCAATCACAAAAAAGTACTAATGGAAGAACAATAGTGAGGATTTTCCAATAGTTGACTTTCCCTTCTGACATATTTTTCTACCAGCAAAATGGCTTGAGAGTATTTTCCTAACTCATTGCAATTGTGTGGAAAAGAAGACAGAATTGTGCTGTAACAGTGTATTTTTCTTTAAAAAACTGAAACATTTTTAACTTCCATATATAACTGCTCATCTAAAGTGTTGTTACCATTATTACATCTATGATATACTGTATACAAAAAAAGGAGATTCTTCCAGTATTCATGTATTGGAGTTAAATATAGTGCAAAATGTTACTTGCTTTCAAGTGAAATATAAATAGCGTGGTAGCTAAGAAATTGCATTTAGAAATAGATTCTTTTCCAAAATTTAGGATTTTGTACAAGGCAGGCACAGTTTCCCATCTTAAGCTGAGGATAATAATGCCCTTCTTAAAGGATTGTAATAAGAATTGCAACAAGGCATGAATATAAACTTAAAATATTCTGAAGAGTTGTATAATTTCTTAAAATGCTTTGGATTCAAATTGTTCAGCCATTTTTATAAATAATGTTAAATAATATAAAATATATTTTCTGTGTAGTTGCTTTTATAGTGGTTAATATAACAAAAAGTACTAAATGCTCAATTATTTTATTTGTGGGACAACTTTGAATAGAATGTAAACAAGAATTTTGTTTTAAACCCTTGCTTTGACACTTTTAGGTTTCTTCTATGGTCAGGTGACACCAGATAAGCAGGCATATTTTCAGGAGTTAGGATTCAGATGTTCCGTTTGAGTAAAGTAACACTTGAAATAACTGTAACTGATTAGAAGAAAGCAACTAATAATTTCATTGTGGTATTATTTGTGCTTGATGGCAAAACTGTTAAGACAGAGCTTGTCTGGTTATTTTAGTGTTGAGGCTAGCGTACAAATTCAGTTTGTATATATAGTAGCAGGTTGAATAGAAACTGCATGAGCTCTTCTCATGGTACAATGCCAGACAATATATTTTGGAAAGATCTCAACTCAACTTTGAGAGAAAAGAAAGTAACCCAACGAGGAAGAATTTGTGATACAGATCTCTTTTGTACATGTGTTATGCAAATTTGAAGTCTATAAGTCTTGCATTTGAGACTAGATGTAATTAATTCAGATTGCTTATCCTCCGAATTGGATAGTTGGATAGATAATTGGATAGAATTGGATAGTTATTAATGTGTTATTACAAAAAGGACTTAGAAAAATATGTTGGCAATAATTTCTTTTTCTTTCACCACCTTCAAGAATTTAGGTGTGCACTTAATAGGCGCTTTCTATTTTTCACTGATGTTTATGGAATTTCTATCTAAATATGCTTCTTACTAATTCTGTGCACTTGATTTCACTCATCCGGTGACTGTGTTCTGATTGAAATAAAATTCAGTCTTCTGCATGATATTTGTTCTGAAATCATCTTTTTCTATTCTATTTTCTGATATGTTTTCACCAATAATTCTTCACTTATTAACTGTGGCTTAAAGCATATTTTTTCTGACCTTCACATATAATTGAATTCTAAAATACATATGGAATTTGCACTTATAGCATACCTGCTGTTACCAGGCCAATGGCAAAATTCACAAAGAAGAAGTCTGTATGTCTTAAGACCGTTAATAAAAAAAATGGCAGAATATAAAGATTGAACAAAATATAATTTGAATATTTTTTACTAAATAAAGCAGATTCTTAAATTTGAATGTAAGGCCCAAACAAAATAACTCTCTCATGCTACTTCCTGATCACCTGTGTTTAGAATATCACACAAGAGTATACCAATCAATATATAACCCAAATTTTAATGTATCTATCCAAGATGATAGAACATTTAATATTGTAGGTAAGAACTTAATTGGCTAACCATAAAATTATACTTTTGATTATTGTTTCATAAATTCAATGCAGGAAGAAACTGTCAATCCTCTTAAGTAATAAAATGATTTGCCATTTATGTCTAATTCTAATAGATGCTAATACAGTAATTTAATATATTTATTTGATTGACCAAGACCTAATGTGGATTACACAATGAAATGTTTTTTGTGGAAGAATTAAATCAAAGGCTTTGAATTTTAAAATATGTTTAGCTTTATTTTTTGTTGTAATTGTTTATTTATTTTATATATCTTGTTTATTTTTATGTTTAGTTGCACATTTTAAAAGTGGTTATTCTTGATTTTTTTCATTTGCTCCCATCCTTCAGCTCATCGCATGCACCTTAGTCCAGTGGAAAATTTTATCATTTCTCGACTATTGACTCCCACACAAGCTTCTTTAGCCAGAAGCAGAAGTACTTTAATGCTTTCTGAGAGGTATAATGATTCAGGTAAAGCTAATATCTTCAGGAATATTTTAGTTACTTAAAACAAATTTTCCCATAAAATAATAAATTTAAGGAGTCTAGAAGATTATTCATAAAATACACAGGGAGTTGTGTATATAGGGTTCACCATGTTAACACTAAATGAAAGACTTAAAATGATTCATCTAGCCAGTGAAATTTTCATAGCTAAAACTATATTGGGGGTGATAGGTCTGTTTTCAATCTTACATGTCTATTCATTTGTTTAGGTTGTTACATTATATGTGTTTCTGACTTTACTAACTCATAGCAGTAATTTATTAGAAAATGAAGAATTTTGAATGTCCCAACACTTGCAAATAAAGTGCCTATATGCTTATGTGCTTAATATTAAGTTGTTTGAGCAAAAATGTTATAGCTGTTTAAAATGGGAAGACAATTCATTAATGCTTTGGGAAAGTATCTGGTTGTTTCTAATAAAATGATTCTTTCCTCTTTTCCTTGCTTTCTTTGTCTATGTCTCCTAATGAACTTGCTATTGTACTATAACTCTTTAGTATTCCATATCTGTCCTCGTGTAGCACCAGCCAGCCCTCTTAAAACTTCTTACAAGCCTTCCCCCACTCGAAGTGTGGAAAAAAAGAAAGCAGCATCTGCTTCCATGTCAGATTCAATGAAAGGAGCAAGTACAAGTGAAGTCTCACAGGTAGTTTTGAAAATTACTAACTCACATCTTTTTTTAAAAAATAAACTTATATGTTGGTTTATAATTTGCTTCCCCAGGATAAAGATACAAATACAAATCTTTCTTTCTTCAATCTTTCACTAAGAAAAAATGTTAAAAAAGAATTCTTATATTAAGTATTCTTGCATTTGGAATGAACTGTTAGTATTTTTGGGGTTTTGCTTTGTCTAATTATTGTTCTCTAGATATTGAGACATTCATAAAAGTGAAAAGCTCCTGGTTATTATGTTGCATAAGGGTATCCCAATTAGCTTGGCTATCTATTATAAGATATGATTAAATAGAGGTGATTTTTTTCTTATTGTTGTATTATTTATTATTCCTATTATTATTTATTATTATTTATTATTAGATTGAATGAATGAATAAATGAATGAATGAATTCTTTATTGGTCAAGTGTAATTAGACACACAAGGAATTTGTCTTGGTGCATATGCTTTCAGTGTACATAAAAAGAAAAGATACATTTGTCAAGAATCATAAGGTACAACACATCAGGTAGAAATATGCAATCAAATCATACTAGGAAACAGTCAATATAAATCATAAGGATACAAGCAACAAGGTTACAGTCATACAGTCACAAGTGGNTCATACTAGGAAACAGTCAATATAAATCATAAGGATACAAGCAACAAGGTTACAGTCATACAGTCACAAGTGGGAGGGATGAGTGATAGGAGTGATGAGAAGATGAATAGTAATAGTAATACAGATTTTGTAGATTTGTTTGACAGTGTTGAGGGAATTATTTGTTTAGCAGAGGGGTGGCATTCGGGGAAAAATTATTGTTCTGTCTAGTTGTTCTGGTGTGCAGTGCTCTATAGTGTTGTTTTGAGGGTAAGAGTTGAAACAGTTTGTGTCCAGTATGTGAGGGGTCTGTAAATATTTTCACAGCCCTCTTTTTGACTCATGCAGGATATAGGTTGGAAGGCAGGTTGGTAGTAATTGTTTTTTCTGCAGTCCTAATTATCCTCCAAAGTCTGTGTCTGTCCTATTGGGTTGCAGAACCAAACTAGACAGTTATAGAAGTGCAGATGACACTCAATAATTCTTCTGTAGAACTGCATCAGCAGCTCCTTGGGCAGTTTGAGCTTTCTGAGTTGGTGCAGAAAGAATGTTCTTTGTTGTGCTTTTTCGATGACGTTTTGATGTTAGGTGTCCATTTTAGGTCTTAAGATATGATGGAACCTAGAAATTTGAATGTCTCTACTGTTGATATTGTGTTGTCTAGTATTGTAAGAGGTGGTCGTATGGGAGGGTTTCTCCTAAAATCTACCACCATTTCTACAGTTTTGAGTGTGTCCAGTTCCAGATTGTTCCGGTTGCACCACAAAGCTAGTTGTTCAACCTCCCATCTGTTTGTGGATTTATTGTTCTCCCGAATGAGACCAAGTACTGTTGTATCATCTGCCTCATTGTACAGCATTCTGTCACCTTTTTCTGTAGGCTTCCTCTTTGGAGCGATGTAGCTGCTTAAGTTTAGCTGTGAACCAAGGTTTATTGTTATTCTGTATGCACAAGTTCCTGGTCGGTACACATAGATCTTTACAGAAGCTGACATACAATGTTACAGTATTTGTGAGTTCATCTAAGTCTGCAGAGGTATCTTTGAAAACATTCCAATCAGTGCAATCAAGGCAAGCCTGTAGTTTTAGCTTTGCCTCCTCGGTCCAAATCTTCAGTGACTTAATTGTTAGTTTCATGGTTTTAAGTCTTTGTCTGTAAGCAGGTACAAGGTGAATCATGCAGTGATAAGAGTGTCCCACAGCTGCACATGGTAAAGACCAATAAGTATCTTTTAGTGTTATGTAGCAATGGTCTAAAGTATTTTTGCCTCCGGTGGGACAATTGACATGCTGAAAATATTTTGGAAGCTCTTTCCTTAAGTTGCCTTCATATATAACAGTTAATATATATATTAATATATAACAGCTATTGTTAATATGTAAACATAACTCTCCTCCCTTCTTTTTACCTGATGACTCTGCAATTCTATCTGCTCTTATTATCTGAAACCCTGGGATATTCATGTTGTTGTCATCAATTTCCTCATTTAGCCAGGTTTCAGTGAAGCAGAGAGCTGCTGAGTTGTAAAAATCAGAATTGCATCTATTTAAAAGGAGTATTTCATCCATCTTATTAGCAAGTGAATATAAATTAGTCAGAAAGATTGAAGGGAGAGAGGTCCCCCCCCCCCATTCCTTAGTATATTCAAAATTCCTGCTCTTTTACCTTGTCTCCTTCTCTGCCATTTCTTTCTCTGTTGGTTTGTTATAATCCATTGGTCTGGGGAGTTTGCTTCTTCCTGAGTTAGAATCTCTTCTTCGTTTATAAAGACAGGGGTGGGGTGAGGACACAGAAAGCTGCTCTTTAAAGAAACATTGCTTAATTCTTAGCAGATGGTCTCATGAGTATGAAATCTGTAGTGAATCGCAGAGAATAATAAAAAAATAAAGTAACCATTAGAGAGCATTTCACCAAGGTAAACGTTGGCGGCCCCATAACAAAATTATAAGCTTTTTTTAATATAATTTTTATTAAAATGTTTAAAGAAGAAGATAGATACTAATACAAACATAATATAAAGTAAGAAAGCAAAAAGCAAAAAACAATCAAAGAAAAAAATACAATCAAGGAATTGAAGAAAAATAAAGAAAAATGATATACATATAGTATCT
This sequence comes from Laticauda laticaudata, assembly GCA_004320025.1. NCBI lineage: Eukaryota > Metazoa > Chordata > Lepidosauria > Squamata > Elapidae > Laticauda > Laticauda laticaudata. Next base: position 30,583 of record BHFT01048208.1, on the reverse strand, counting down.
CTGTACACATAGTTAACTTGCCACAGTAATCATATGTTGTAATAATCATCCCTGGGTTTTTTCTATTCATTAATCCTAAAAGGAAGAATTCTGGTTTCAATTGAATATTGATCTTTAAAATCCTTTACATCAAAGTGTGCATTTGAATCCATTTTTTAGCTTTTTTGCAAGTCTACCAAGCATGATATATGTCACAAAACCATGAGCTCTAAAATAAAACCATGTACCATGCAAAGAACCCATACCTATTCTAGTCCAAGGCTAGGCTAAAAATGAGATTTTAAGGAAATATTTTGAAAAAGTTCAGACTAGATGAATCTCTGGGAGAGAATGTTCTTCCAAAGGGCAGGCACTGCAACAGAAGACATGTTTTGTAAGTTTCATCAAATAGCACTGTTTAAGAGATGGGACCTGAAACGTGCTAACTGTCTGATCATACAGGATGAGTAAAACCTATGGACAGAAGATGGGTCATATAATCAGACCCTACGAACAATTTTAGGTCATGATTCAGATTTTGAACTGTACCCAGAAGCTCAGTGCAGCTCATGAAGCAGTAGTTTTACTTGGACTGGTATGCCTATAACTGCCAATATTGCTTTATTCTGGACTAGCTGTAATTTCAAATTGCTTTCCAAGGGCAACTCCATGTAGAACCACATTGGTTTAATGTAGGGTTTGTAAATAGCCATCTTGAAAGTTTTACTTAAACTTAAGATGAGCTGTTAGTAATTTGCATTTCATTTTCATAATAGTTCAAAGGAATCATCAAGTCCAGTCTCCTAGCCATTTATTGAGGCATTTATTGAGAATCTGATAGCCTTAACAGAGATCTGCTTAGTCATTGGTGGGAAACTGGATAAAACTGGATATTGGAGTAAGACACTGGTAGTTTAGTGAGCTGTCTGTGGAATTGCTGAAGTGTTGTAGTCATTGTGTAGAATAGAATAGACATAGAACAGAATAGAATAGAATAGAATAGAATAGAATAGAATGCTTTATTGGCTAAGTATGATTGGACACACAAGGAATTTGTCTTGGTGTAAATACTCTCAGTATACATAAAAGCAAAGATACATTTGTCAGGAGTCGAGAATCATAAGGTACGACATTTAATTATCCTTCTCTAGCTGTTTTTTCTGGAGTGATAATGGTTAAGGAATGAAAACTGAACTGAAAGGATTCTGGAACTAGGTATCTTCTGGCAGTGCACACTTGGCTTGACTTGGTATCAGATTCACTGATAAGATTTGGGGTTTGATTAAAACCTGTATAGCAGACAAAAATGAAGACACAATATCTGATTGTCCACTGGGAGTATAAAGGACTTTTATGCTTTCAGGTATTTAAACTTAAGGTTTCTTCCTACTCAGTTAATGGATGCTTGAATGGTCTTGCAGGCTTGATTTTGGTACCATACAATATGTACAAAGGAAAATAAGTTAAAAAGTTCTTAAAGCTCAAGAGTTTGGATAGTGAATATACAAATTTCAAACACGTAATATTTTCTTATGCAAAAGACAGGTCAATGTATGTATATTTATACAGGAATATATGTGTGTGTTTATATCTACATAAACATACTGAATAATTGTTTTTCTCAGATTATCAAATTTTATTATCTTTTTAAGAATGAGAAGAAAAAGAAACAATCAACAACACTTGGCACATTGTCTGGTTTTGGATCTCCTTTTAAAAAATCTGAATCTTCAGCAGCTGTATCTAAACAATCAGCTTCACCCACAACTCCAAAGTAAGAATGTTTTGCAAATTTTCATTGTCCTCTGACTAACTTTAAATGTACACAGCTTTTATTTTACAATGTGTTGTTTTCATCATGCAGAGTAAAACATTTTTTTTTCTGTGAAATGATCTGCATTCTTGTTACTCAAGTTTATGCTTGATAGATTTATACTGATAAAATAGCAGTAGCAGATACAGGTACTAAGCAGATACAGGTGGTATTTCTAGTTTTGGTTCTACAAATGCAAGCCAAACTATATAGGTAACACATAAATCTTGCCAGTGAGATTGTCCTGACTCCCAAAAGTATTCAGTCACTTTGCTTAACAAGGGTCTTCCGAACCATTCCACCTGATAGAAGTCAAATTTTCCTTCTTCAAAATGACATTGGCAGTCGCAATTATATTTAAAATAATGCCTTCTTTCATTTTTTTCTTCTGTCCATGATTGCATTAGCCAATCTCTCAACCTTGCCCTTGTCTCCCAAAATGTTCCTATTAAAATTATTGGTTACGTTCTCATCATCTTTTGTCACAATCACCTCTATTTAAGGCTATAGACAACTATATATACTTAGGATTCTTACTTAGATTATGTTAAGAAATCCTTAATTTAAATTCAAAGGTGGCACATGGTTGTGCTTAAAGTAAAGAAAGGAAAGTGATGGAAATAACATGGGAAGGGTAGGAGACATGTTGGACATTCACATCTTTAATTCAAGGACACAGCAGTGGTCCACTCTTGCTCCTGATTTTCCTGTGCTGTTTTCCTCCTTTTCCTTTAGCTATTATCACAGACAACATTGCCTTTCACCCATTCTCTACATGCCAGAACATGCCTGATTGAACCAAACCTAGGTGTTTGGGATCTGTCCCAAACACCTGAAGTGGTTATTGTGTGCACAGGTTTCTTCCCAAATTATGTTTATAATTATATTAGTGCAGCTAATCCCATCATAAGAAAATAACTTTGAATTATGCTATACTGTATTGAAGAGACTATATAGAAGCATAATTGTGTAGATGTGAAATTAGCCCTAAAGAGTAAAAATACATAGTTTTTTGACATTTATAGATACCACACAGATATCTCTTGGAATTTCCCTTAACCATAGTTTCAGAACTGATTTGCAGAGCTGACCATGGTGCTTCAATTAGAAAATGACCTATTCAGTACCAAGATTGCATGAATTAGCTGTGCAATTCTTTAGATTCCCCCCCCCCTTTTTCTTCAGTTAATGCTGTTGATGGTCATAGTATAGCTAAATTGTTTGATGACATTATAATATTGTTTTATCTGTTCTTAAATGAATTGTTAATTCCATTTTATATAAACTGACTGCAACTATTCTGTATTGTCCTTTTGTAAAAAAAAATACAAAACCAACTCAATTCTATTTTCCCTTGTGTTATTTTGTAGCTTAATGTTTCATACATAACCTGATATAAGACTAAGAAAAACAGCTAAGGCTAAGATTAATTACTATTGGCTTGATTTTGTTTTATAAGGCAAAACTGAATTATTTGAAATCTATATTTTAGGTCAGTCTCAAAGACTTATCCACAGTCTCCCAAAACTAATAAAACATATCCAGCTTCTCCCATGAAAAATCGTACAACTTCAAACTTGAACCAAGAAACTCCTAAAAAAAGAACAGCAAAAACAGTTAAAGACAGCCAGCAGGAGAATATTAGTCAGAGAACTAAAGCATCACCAGTTGAAGCTATAAATCAGTCTAGTGATGGAAAATCTTCTATAGGAAAAATTGAAAACATTGAAGGTAGATTCTCATTTATTTGCCTTTGCTTCTAAAATAATTCTTAGTTATACGTTAGTTCAGTTGACTATTATTTTACATAATTAGTCTGTCACTAATATTTGGGGGGAGGGGTGTTAACTTTACCATCAACAGTGATTTTGTTCTGTATCCCTTAGAAATTATTCACAAAATCTTGTTAAGGAAGGTGAACTATGAAGATAACATCTAGGAGATTAACATTAATTAAAATCAAGAATGCATATTTATAAATATTATAACACATGTTTCTGTAGTTTCATTGAGTAGAACATTCAGCCATCAGAGTAATATTGTGTGCCTTTCTACTGCACGTATAACTTCTTTCCTGCCTACAGACTAATATTCAATTCAAGAACATATTTTTAGGGAAACATGTAGCAGGGACTACTGATGCTGAAGAAGCAACTAGAATTCTGGCAGAGAAGAGACGTCAGGCTCGACTTCAGAAAGAACAAGAAGAAAAGGAAAGGCAAGAAAGACAAAAACTTGAAAGGTATTCTGTTCTCCCTATATCAATAACTATAACCTCTTAGTTATAGTGCAGCCATGTGCAAGTTAAGGGTATATGCTTCACATATTTAATTAGAAATATGCAATGCTTCTCTTTATACTCTTCTAGTTCTGTTACCTTCTTATTTGGAGCTAGTTCTTAATGATATAAATATTTAATAGAACGTAAATGTACTCTGAACAATATATTGTGTTTTGAAGGCTAGAACAAGAAGAGCTGAAAAGAAAAGCTGAGGAAGAGAGGACTCTACTGGAAAAAAAGGATCGTAAAAGAGAAGAGGAAAGGAAATTGGAAGAGGAATTAGCAAAAAGAAAAGCAGAAGATGAAACAAGAAAAAGAGCTGAAGAAGAATGCAAACTGAGAGAAAAGCAAGAAAAGGAATTACAAGCTATGCTTGAGATACAGGTGTGGTGATCTGATGGTTCAGAGCATGTATTTCTCTTGATTTACAAGATGCAACATTTTATATAATGAACTGAATATTCAGAAATTAAGCTGTTCTAAAATATAATAAATCCAGACTAAGAATCTATAATTTCTTTTAATTTTCCTTTGCTTCTATAAATACTACATAAATCCTTATCCTTAGTTTTATGATCCATAACAATTTTATGTATCATATTGGTGTTTATTTAATACTAGAAATTTAATATTGTAGTTGGATCAAATTATGTGGTGTATTACAGATTCTGAATGTAACAATGGAATATATGACAAATTATATAGAAAACACTAAACCTTTGATATTATTTGCATTCTTATTTAAATAGCAAGTTGTCTTAATGCTATCAAAATGTCTATGCCTGGATACAGATCAAATGTCTGTCTTTTGAAATTGCCTTGACAGATCAGACCCTATGTTTAAATGTTTTAATCCTCCTAGATCCTATTGAATCAGTAGGCAAAGACTATAGTTTATACATCAAAGGACACATTTTTCCTTTCTGGATTCTTCAGGTTAAACCATAGAAGAGTCTCTGCTTTCCATCGTGCTATATTTTGGGGGAAACTAATGGCACAAATATTTGTTTCCCTATGTGCAGTAATGGGAAAATGTTCATTATTTTCACAGATGCTTGTTCAGTGCTCACAAAGGTATGCACATAATGCTAGCAGAGAATATGAATCAAATTCTAGAACTCTGTTTCAGAAAAACACACTCAAATTTGGAACTGAATGTGTTGGGTCAGGATTTCATTTATAGTTTCTGTTGCAAGAATTTTTATGACACTGGGTTGCATGCCTGAAGCTTATGCCCCTGCAAAGACCACAATCAATTGGTCTTTGCAAGTGCGAAGACCACAATCAACCCCGCCCCCCCAAAAAACTGGCAACAAACATTTCAGGAAAATCTGAAAAACCAACATTAAAAACATCAGCCTTAAATGGAAGGATGTGAGACTAAAGCTGCAGACTGAAAATTGTGGAGTATGCTTGTAGCCCAATGTGCTTAGCACAGGATCATAGTAGTAGTAATAATAATAATTGATTTTAAATTAATAGTTAAAAATAAAGAATAGTAATAGGAGCCCTTGAAGCAATACACAAAGGGTTGCCTAGATACATGTAAATTTTGAACTTATCAGACCTGAATAGTCCTACTTTGCAAAAAAAAAACCCACCTTACTTGGAACTGCCTATATACTGAGACATTACCTTAACAGCTGTTAGGTCCTTGGTTAGCACATGAACTGTTAAGTTTTTATGAATCTCAGACCATGAATCGAATTGAAAATTAAATCTATGATAACAACAAGAACAAAAATAAATCATCCCATTGTTATGTGGGGGGGGGGGGGGNATGGGGGGGGGGGGGGAGAAGAGCCTGATTCAAAACCCATTTAACTATGGTAAAAACACATCAAGTGAATTCTATGCCAGATCAAGTGTTGCCTGGCTCAATAAGACTTGATTGAATACTATGGCTTCTGGGTGTTCAATGAAAAATATGCCCCATGGTTCAGTTCCCTCTGCTAGGCAACCATGGCATGGAGTTGACAGGTGACTGGAAGACAAATGAAAAAGATGAAAAATCTGGCCAAAGAAGAAAGTTACTCAATTATGGAAAATCTGAGCCAACAAAGCATGGATTTCAAAAGTACATGTTCAAGATTTGAAAAGAGAATCACCTGGATATGGAAATCAATGAACAAAGACCTATGGACCAGAAGCGTGTTATTTTGAAGCACAAGCTCTTCACTCATGCAGAATTACAAGAAATTGCTAGCAGAGTAGTGCAAGATCAAAGCTCAAATGTAACAGATAATAGAGATAATTTAGAGTAGAGCAACAAGTAGTGGAGAAAAGGAAGGAAATCAGAGAAGTGGATGAGGAACAAGATGCAAGAATTGGATTAGATTTTGAAGAACCAACAGCCAGAGCTAAACTAGGCTGAGAAAATTAAAACTCAAATGGAAAACATGGAAAAAAAACAATTAGCAAAACTGAATCAAGTTCGTAAGAGAAGTTTGGCTAAATTATTGAAGAATATGAATGAAGCTGCCCAGATTATTCCAACAGAAACATTAGTTCAAAGAAACCAGCTAATGTATGCAACAGTTTATGTTACTACTGAAGAATTAGGCTTGAAAATTGAAAAGAATAAAGCAATTATGAACACAAACCAAAGTGGAAAATCTGTCTGGAGTTAAAAATAAAGAGAATTAGATTGGATTTAAGCTGTGGGATTCAGCACCTATCTGGGAGAACTGTCTTTCTGAGGAGTTCGGAGAACCGGTTGTTGGAAGAAATCTGTTGTTTTTTCCCCCACTTTACAGGGCTAATCTTGGCAGGAAGGCAGGAAGGCAGAAAGGAAACATTCTGTTGGTGTTTCTAGCCTAATCCTTATCTTTATTGCCTTTTACAGAAACTGCCTCTCTGGTTAAGCTTTATTACATTGTAACAACTAATGGTTCTTGCCAGAGCCTGAACTTTTCAGAGTTTTTTTTTTTCTTTGCTGGTACTTGGCTTTTCTTTGCTTTATTAGGGGCTTGACTTTCTTCAAGGGGAAGGGTTGTTTTAAGTTTTTTTACACTGCTTTACTGGTTCCTGGTGCTATCTTTTTGGGGTGTACTTCCAAGAGGCAGGATACAAGCTTGGCACTCTGTTTGATTTTTTGTTACTGCCTTTCTGGGGGCATGTGATCTTTCCTTAAATCTGGATGATTTCCTTTGGATATTTTGTGAGGTGAGACCAGTTGGTATCTTTAAGTCGTGCAAACAGATCTAAGGATTGCTTCTCCTGGGTTTGAAAGGGTGCTTTGTCAGTTCACTGAGCACAGGAGTCTCTTGTCTATGGGAATTCTTCAATCATCCAGGTCATGGCTGTCCCAAAAGTGTTTTTTTCAAGAGGCAACTGGACTTTCTTGGTTTCCAGAAAGTCCAGTTGCCTCTTGAAAAAGCACCTTTGGGACAGGAGTCTTTTGCATTGGTTTGGAGTGGCCAAGGCACATGATTGCTCACTGATAGTAAGATTTTTTTAAAAAACAAAAAACAAAAACGTAAAGGTGTGGATCCTCCAATTCATTTCGGTTTTCTCTCATGATAATAAGGCTTAGTAACATGGCACCAGGGTTGAAGTTTATTTAGATATCTATGGCATGTACTAATCTTATTGTGATCCTGCAAAGCTTGGGAGACTTGAACCTGGGTCCCCTATATAATTTGTTAATTTGTCTCTTTAGCTTGGCATATTATAGCCCAAATATGCCCACCCACTTTCTGGAGAGCTTAAATGACCTCTCTGCTAAAGAGTTCACTTTATGAGCAAGAGTTGGCTGCTGATAGTTATCACCTGCATTTTAACTATTTTAATTCCTCAAGGTGTTTTGGCACCATGTCTGATTTGTAACTCTGACTTATAGATATTTCTAATCTAATGATTGGTATTTAAGGTAGTTTTTTGTATTTTTGTACAGGAAATCCTTGACTTACAACAGTTCATTTAATGATTGAAATTACAATGGCACTGAAAAAAGTGACTTATGAATTTTTCACTCTTACAATCGTTGCAGCATCCCCATGGTAACTTGGATTGAAAGACAAGAAAACTAATGACAATGCACCATGCTCTGCATCCAAAAGGTGATATTGATCTATTACACTTTGCCTAGATCTTAGGGTGGCAAAGGACTCTTACAGATGAAACAAACCACAGAAGAGGAAAAACATTACTTAAATGACTACATTAAAAAAAGTGAAAGAGCCTTTGCTGAAGGAGGTGAATAAGAGAAACCTCTTGAAAACTATGAGATTGAAAGCAGAATATCAAAAGGAAACAATTGAGCATCAAGTTTCTAACTGGAAAAAGAAGCCTATGCGCAGTCAATAGCTGAAGGGAATTGAAGGAAAGGTAGATACAAAGCTAACATGGAGATGATTGAGATCAGGCATGCTGAAGAAAGAAACTGAAGGCGGATTCCTCTTTTGGAGGAAGAAATCAATGGTTATACCAACAGTAATAGGAGTTCTTTGAGCAATACTCAAGACATTGAAATTTTGAACTTATTAGATCTGAATATTCGGACTTTTCAAAAAAACACCTTACTCAGAACTGCCTATGTACTCAAACATTATCTTAATAGCTCTTAGGTCCTTGGTTAGGATTTGAACTATTATGTTTTTTACCAGTTCCAGACTGTGAATCAGTACTAATAATAATGCTGTGTTTCCCTGAAAACAAGACCCAGGTTTTTTTTCTTTTGGGCTTGAAAATAAGCACTTGGGAAATTTGAGATTTGTGGGACTTTCAGATACAGACGGATCATCATTTAGAACACAATACATCAGATGTCACAGTCAAAAACCGGACTAGACAATTTATTGATATTGCTATACCAGGAGACACCAGAGTTAAAGAAATAGAACTAGAAAAAAAATCACAAAATATCACGACCTGGCCATCAAAACTGTGCGATTATGGATGAAACATGTAATAGTGATACCCATTGTCATTGGGGCACTTGGTACTGTGTTCAAGAATTTTACAAAATACATCAAGAAATTACAGCTTCCTGCAATTACACCAGCGAAACTGCAAAAAACTGCACTACCTGGAACATCATACATTTTAAGAAGATACTTTGTCGATACCTAGGATGCTGGCAGCAACCCATATAACCATAAGTGCCAGTCAATAATATTTGTGATACATTTTTAAATGTTCAGTTGGCTGAGTTTCATGTTAAATGAATAAAAGTATAATAATAACAGTAATAATAACAATAATAATAATTGATCTTATGGGACTTTTGAATCCAAACAGATAGACATCTGCCCCATCACATGCCTGACATCACTATTGTGAAAAAGAAAAAAGTCTGGTTCATTGATATTGCAATACCAGATGATGCACAAATTGAAGAGAAACAATTAGAAAAAAATAAGAAAATACCATAATCTGCAAATTGAAGTTGAGCAATTGTGGCGGAAGAAATCAATAGTTGTACCAATAGTGATAGGAATCCTTGAAGCAAAGGGTTGCCTAGAGACATGGAAATTTTGAACATTAGACCTGAATATTCTGATTTTGCAAAAAAATCATCTTACTCCAAACTGCCTACATATTGAGATATTATCTTAATAGCTCTTAGGTCCTTGGTTAGAACTTGAACTGTTAACTTTTTAACAGTTCCAGACTCTGAAGTGAATTGAAAATTAAATCTTTAATAATAAGAACAATTTGTTGGCTTGTATTTAATTAGAAAGAAGCAGCAGAAGTTAAAGCACGAGAGGCAGCTGAACATTTACGTTTAGAAAAGGAACAAATTATGCAGCAGATAGAGCAAGAAAGACAAGAACGAAAGAAGGTAACAATTTATTCAAATCAAATCTTGTTGCATTGTTATTTTACATTGTTCCATGATTATGTAAATGCTGCTGTAAGAAAGGAGCTGTCAACTACAAAAAGTAATGATTTAATTGCATTCTCAGTATGAAATGCAGAAACTAAATTACAAACTTCAAAATTATGTAACTATTTTTTTTTCACATTTACCAGAACTATTGTGTTATATTCTGCATCTTACACAATTAATTTGGTAATAGAAGGGTGTTGGCATTGTTGATTGATCATTTTATTATTGTTATACACTGTAGATAAACTCTTTGTTGCCTGAGAGAGGTGGAAATTTCCAAATCATAACACTACTTCCACCAAATTAGAACTAAAAGAAGATATACTAGAGATGTCAATAACAATGACGGCTTTTTGGAAGAGATGCCAAGAATATAAAACATGAAAATAGCAATGGCTTTATGATCTGATTACATGTTTATAGAATCCTGTACATTGATTCAAAGCTTTCTGGGAAATGATCCCCCCCATCACATACTTTTTAAATTTAGTTGTTAAATGAAGAAAGCAAACTTTTTCTTTCTCATTTCAGCGAATAGATGAAATAATGAAAAGGACAAGAAAAAATGAAATGGCAGATATCAAGGTATTAGAAAAAAATATTTTAACAGAAAATGCAGAAGGTTCATCCGGAAATCCTCATATTATTCCCTAGCTTTAATTTAACAGAATGACTAGATACTGTAACTTTATCTTCTCTCTTGTTGTCTTCTTTGTATGTATTCACTGTGTAAAGGGCAGAGGTGAAACGGTTTTCTTTAACCCATGTTAGAGCTATAATGTTATAATGCTATAATATATGGAGTAACTTTCTTCCTTATAAATGGAAAAACAAACTGTGAAGAATTGTTTTAAGATGACAGATGATAATGGGAGGAAAAGCAAAATTCTTCCCTTGCTATATTTCCTTCCAAATCAGTCAGACTGTGTATGGGGAAGAGTTGTGGCCAATTCTTACTTGTTCAAGGTGTGCTACTTTCCTTCAATACAACTGATTTAATTTGAAGATCTTTTCAGTGTTATGTAGAGTCAATGCATAATAATAAAATTGAAAGCTATTGACTATAAAAACAATATATACACTTGTTTGTTGATTGTGTTAGACAAGAGTTCTGTTATTCCTACTCCTCATATCACCCCTTATTAATCCTTGCCTTAAATATATAATAGTGGTAAAACAACCTTTAATTCCAGGTAACACTGTCAGCCTTTCTATGTGGAATTATAGTCCTAAAAATTTGAAATTGATTGAAATGGAGACTTATCCAGCCTCTATTCCAGTTCTACCTTTCTGTCATGCCCCTAGTAGCTATGAGGAAAAATGTAGGCTGATTAAAGAGTATTCCTAATGCAACCCTATTTTTGTGGACCACTTCAGGATTTATTTCTGCAAAGAAATTGAAGACTTGGTAGCTTATTTTAGTTCCAGAAAATACTCTGGCTGTTTTGGATTAAAATTAGCTTCCCTTCTAAATCTTGTGATAATCAATAGCAGAATATGCTACTTTGTCCATAGTATATTTAAATGAGCTAGGTAACTAATGACAGATAATGTATTGGTATTGTTTGTTAAGATACAGTTAGTTCATCTTTCACTGACATTATTATGGGTGTGTTTCCTTAAAAATCATCTTATGATTCATTACACATTCAGTCACATGTTTAGATTTGGCATTTTGAATCTATCAAATCCTTCCCAAATATGTGGAATTATTATTATTATTGTTGTTATTAAAATTTATAACAACTGACCAACTGCAATAGATGGAGGGCAGTATACAAAATAAAAAATTAAAAATAGATAAAACTTAAACCACACGGACCAGACTAAATTTAATAATCTAAATCTAATTTAAATGGTTAAAAATGACACAAATCAAACAGAACAAAACAGTCTCCATCACCCCCCAAAATAACAGCAAAACTTTAGCCTAGGATGACCAAACATGTTTTAAGAGTTTTCTAGAAGCCTGGGACAGAGTGAGATACTTAATTTAAAAAAAAAACATGTATGCATGTATAACAGTAACAGATAAAATTTTAACCCTGTTGAACTCTGCCATGTATTTAATTTGAAAAATATTTAAATCTGATGCATCTATGCATTGTATGTAATATAATTATATGTAATTTGTTTGATGATAACAGAAAGAAGACACAAAATCAGATGAGCCAAGAATCTTGAATGTGGATCAATATCCCAACCCACTTGCCCTTAGTCAAGCAGGTAAATGTGTAATTTCAGTCACACCTGCATACAAATCCATATCTTTGTGAAAGGTGCTGGTTGTTATGCTTTCTGATCATATATTCACAATGCTGAATATTTTAGGATGTTATTCTAGGACCTTACTCTGTAGCTTTTCTGCTATTTTTCATTGTTATGTCTTCCCTTCATTTTTGAGTTTTTCTTATTGTTTGGGATTTGGTAGTGCATGATATAATTTTATTAAGCAAACATTCATCCTTATTCTTTTGTTTTTGGCAATACCAGAGAGAACTGTTATTCCTCTCATGTGGAAGAGTGTGTGTATATGTAGATATATATGTATACATACACCCCCCCCAAATAATACAAATGAAGACTGAAGTTATTTAGGCAGTGGATGCTATCATTGCAATATTTCCAATCTAAGCAAGAAACAATAATCCAGCTGCATTACTGGTTAGTCCCTGAGACATTTGTGGCATCTGGCAAACAAGGGAGTTATGCTTTGCAAACATTTGGAGCGTAAGAAACAGTGCTTATCTATCTTAAACAACTGGTTGTTTTCTACCTGCTCTGGCTAATAATCATTTGTTTTCTAAAAGATATGCCTAGAGAGTAGCCCTCTTCCTGGCTTAGTTTGATTAAATCAGGAAGATATTCTAGGTCAGCCCTGCTCTTCCTTATAGTGAGTCAGGACTCTGTCTGCACGTTGTTATTTAAGTAATATTAGTAGGCATGTATCTTATCTGGAATGATCACACAGTAACTTCTCTGGATTTAATTAATTTGTTAATTGACTTTGAGTGTAGCAGGATTTCCATTCAAAGCAGGTCCCTATCTACCTCATGCAGAAATAAAAGATTATAGCAGCTGAGGTAGTGATGGTAATTATAGAGAAGCGTTTGTTTTCTTACTAGATATACTAGGTTAGCAGTAAGTACCAGGAGTAGCTTGACCTAGGGCTACATCTTACACACATACACAGAGTCAGAAAAAAAGGCTTTTCCCTTTGTTGCAATGAGAGAAAAGGAAAAAACTAAAAATCAGATCCAACAGAAGATAATTTTTTTCCTCATGTTATCTGCAACCTTGCTTGTCATGCAGTATTATCACAAAAGCCAAGAGTAAGATTGGCACAATTTACACTGCTTGACTGCTTGAAAGTTAACTTTTCTGTTCCTCCCTCAGGATTAGAACTGGGGATGCTCTGCAGCAGGGGTGTCAAACTCTCAACAACATGTTGTCATCACATGATGTATCACTACATTTCCTCCTTCGCTAAATCGGGTGGGCGTGGCCAGCACATGACGCATCTGGCCCACAAGTTTGACACCCCTGCTCTACAGTGAGGAATCCTAGTATTTTTTTATTTTTTGAAATCTCTTAAGACTCACTGCCCCTCGTCCCAGTTGTCTGGCAATTTTCTATTTTGTCCTTGTCAAGACTTTCCTTGTCTTCTTCCGTGTAACACCATTAGAACAATTTATTCTATCAAGAGAGCTGCCTCTTTTTCCCAAACTGAGAAGCCTAAAACAGTTCTCAGAGGTCAATAAGAGAAAATACCTTTAGCAACAGCGTTTATAAATACATCTTACATAGTGACTTGCCTGCTGACTAGATAATTTTGTAGCCTTTGTAGTTCTAAAGACATGGCTAAAACTCAGCTCATCTATTAAAACATTCTGGTTTAAGACTGCATAGTGCTTTGGATTTGAGGGGGAAATGTTATTTTCTCACAACTGAAAGAAATAGTGCCTTTTTCCAGATCTGTGTGGCTGTTCTTTGCAACTGCATCTGATCCAAATAAAAGGTGTTTTTGGTTTAGGAACTGTCAACAGGTGCTATGTGTGCATGCCCTCTCTAAAGAACCATTTTTTAAAACTCTGAATCCAAAATGTTGCACAGCCTATTAAAGCAGTGTTTACTTTTTATTTACAATCTTTCTTGACTTAAAGAACCTCAGGAATGCCAGGAAGATCCAGTTCTCTATAATTTATAAATATTTATCTAACTTCTGTGATGACAGATTTTCTTCTTGTAGTAGCAGATATCAGATTAAATGTTCAATTTGCCCAACAGGCATATAAGATTCTACCTAGCTTCATAACTATTCTAATATAAGGGCAAACAGAACTAAGACACTTATTTTGGTTGGCTGATGTTTGTATGCTTTTTCTTCTTTGTCCTTTCTTTTTGTTTATTTGTTTGTTGCATTGATGTCATTTTATCACACCCCCTAAAAACTGCTCCTGTTTTGCAACAAAGTGCTTTTCCTGAGATAGTTACAGCACTGTTTTATAGCTCTTCCCTAAAGCTGAAGTAACTGTTTCATATATTTTCACGATATTTGCATTGTGTCCAAGATGAAATTTTTATTTATTAATTCATTTATTTATTTTCACATTTTTAACTGCCCAGCTCCCTCAGAGATGTATGAAGTTGTAGAAAGGTCTCTCATTCTTGCCTGAAATAATGAGATATTTCATTTTGCTTTACTTTTCTTAAAGCTGTATTCAAAATATGAGTACCCAAAGAAGCAGTCTCACTTTAGAAGTTAGGTACACTGCTTTTGAATACCATTGGGTATAAGTAACCACTTTCACCCACTGAAGAAAAACAGGTGATTGTATTCTTCTACAGCAGGTGGAAGATTTTTACCCAGGGTGGAGATGTCTCAGTGCTGGGAATGTAGCAATTCCTGCCACTTATGGTGATTCTCTAGGGTAATTAAAAGCAATTCCTGCTTTTAATAAGCATAGCCTGTGTTCTAGTAGAGACTTGAGAATTGGAACTCTCAAAGTGTTTGGAACACTCTTTCTCAACCTGGCTGCCTTCAAGTCATGTAAACTCTGTCTTCCAGAGTTGCCCAATCAATATTGTAATTGCTAGTAATATGGGTTTTAGAGTCTACACCTTTAAAGAGTCTCCAGATGGATGGAGATTGGCTTGGAAGAATTATTGCCTCTTTGATGCAATGTTTATTTTTATATTCAGTGGGGATTTCTCTTACGTAGGAAAATGTATGTATGATTTGCATAAGACCTACCAATTGAAATTAATGGGAGGACCAAATCACATTTTATCCACCTGAAAATTAAACCTCTTTCAATAAATTCAGTTTTTAAGAGAGGAATATTGAGGAATATTTAAGAGAGGAATAAAAAACACATGCTGATGATATGGGGCTCCAATAACTTAAAGCCTGTCCTGATGTATTAAATGAGCACAGATTTTCATGTGAGAATATTTTTTGAAAAATGGAAAGACTTTTAATCCAGGAAAACTCACACTTAAAATTACTGGCTTGTCTTTCTCCAGTAATTTCCTTTTTCCAATCTATCAATTCTTAGTGGTTAAATTTCTGCTATTAGATTCTCCTTTTGTAAAGGGGAAGACAGAGTAGGATTAGTTATAAAGAAGAGAAATGGAGAAACAACATTCAAAAGAAGAGCTGCTGCTTTTACTTTCAAATTTCACTGGGAATAATATCAGATGTCTTATGATAAATGTATCATCTATTTAGTTTTTCGGTGACATATATTTAATTTTCCAGGTTTGCCTATTTTTTTTAGCTCCTTTTACATTTCTGCTTTGAATTTTGCCTAGCCAACTCAGAAATACTATATAATAAAATATTGTATGGAATAATGTGAGTAAACTTGTTGGATTTGTTAGAGTTGGAAACTTCTTGTGGGAAGTTTTTAAAATCATATTTTCTAATGTGATTCTTTTTGCAGAAATTAATGGAGTAACAAATTGCAAAAATCCTAAAGGTGTTGAATGTGCTGTGTCTGAATCTTTTCCTCCTGAAGTATTTTCTAATGGTTTTAAGCCACTTGTGGGCCTTATTCAACTAGATGCAATGGATGGAAAAACTCAGAGTTTGGATGAGTCAACAGATGAAGTTCAGTCTATGGATGTGAGGTACATAATACATTTTCAGAAACAGTATTAGTAATCTAAAGAAAGTAGCAATTCATTTTCTGTCCTTGGATTGGTCAGGTCCACATTGTGTCCTGCCATTCTGTTGGGGGGGGGGGCGGGGAGTAGGCCAGCTGCTGGCATTTTTCGCATGCTTTTGTTTTTGCTGTAACTGCCTAGGAATTAGGGAGGGGGGTTGTCTTCAGAGACAAGCAGACCCCCTCCCAGCTGGTTCCAGCCTGGATTTAAGACCAATATGCCCTGAGAGTTAACTGTTATCTGCCTAGCACCTCAGCATTCTCAAAAAAATCTTGCAGTATCACATTGGCTGCTGGTGGACTAGTCAGGAGGATTGGGTTTGTGGAAACAAAAAAATTGCTTTGTACTTTGCATGGGCTTTTTCATATTTCACTTGACTTTAC
The DNA here is from genome assembly GCA_004320025.1 of Laticauda laticaudata. NCBI lineage: Eukaryota > Metazoa > Chordata > Lepidosauria > Squamata > Elapidae > Laticauda > Laticauda laticaudata. The sequence goes on along the minus strand of BHFT01048208.1, from coordinate 14,126 downwards.
CACAAAAACACTCTCAGTAAAAGTTTTTTTGATTCAATTCAATGGAGTCAAGAATCTTGCTTTTCTCAGAGACTAGCTGGAGCTGGTCCTTACATTAGGCAAAATCTGCAAAGTCAGTCAACCCAAAGAGGCATACTGCCCTACCGTGGGGACCATTCTCACCATGTCTGCCCAAGGCAGTGACCAGGAAGAAGCTGAGCACTGTGTGAAAACATTGTCTAGGCATCCCTCCAGGCTGAACATTTTCAAGTGGACAGAGGTCAGGAGCCTGGGAAATTCATCAAAAATGCAAATAGTCCATTGGTGTTGGAAAGAAGGAAGACTGAAGGAAGAACCAGAGGGGTGACCATCCCCCAAGGTGGCTGGCAGCGAGAAAGGCAACCAGAGCTGGAAGAGCTTGATGATGAAGAGGAGGAAGGTAGAGAATGTGGTCATGTGAACCTACTGATGAAGCAAGCCATGCGGTTTATGATACATGCCTTCCAAACCCTGTGTCATGCCCCTGGTGGAGACTGACTCTGAGGAAGAGGAGGAACAGCCAACAGGGAGTGGGAGTGTGCCTCCAGAGGTGGTAGAGGAGGCTGGGGAAGGGCAGAAGCCGGCTGAGCAATCAGAGAAGGATCCGGGCCTATCCCCTATTCATCCTAGGTCATGCAGGGAGGAGAGGATCAGGGAAAAGTGTGGTCTACTTGGTAAGAGAGGACCTTGATCTTCCTCATGGGTTGCAGCTGTGAACTCTGTGTAATAGTTTGAAAGTGCGTGCTCACAGACTCTGGAGTCAATTTCATGCTTTCTTTGGATAAAGTTTATCTTCGTTGGCATTCTTCCCATGAACTCTCCCCAGTTATCTTCCTGGAATGTGTGATTAATTATCTTGATTTGCCTTGGAATTCTCGTCAATGCGGTTTGTTTTGGTTTCCTTTTCCTTCATTGTCTACTTTTTGAATTTAAACTGTGACTAATAAAACAGCAAAGTTAAGTTGAAGGCATTACAAGACCTTGATTCATGTTTTTGTGTTATTTCTGAGACACTATGGGTCATCACACCTTGAAGGCACACAAGCCACATGCCATGGCTGCCACCAATGAAGCCCAATAGACCCAAGAGGAGGGGGACGAGCTTGAGTGCTAGACACCATGGCAGAGGTTTTTTTTTAGATAAAGTTTTTTATTTTTAAACACAAACATACACATACAAAAACATAAAAACCTCTTCCATTTTATATACATACAGTGTGTCAGTTGGTTATGTATCTTTTGTGCTATACTTTTGTAGTCATTTACTCACAATTTATATCAATCTTCACAATTGTCAAACATATGTTTATTTTATATTATTCTTATAGGTAGTGGATCATTCTCTAGAGGACTAAATCTATTTACGCATCGTTTCTATAAAGAGTGTTCCACAGTTGTAGTCTTAAGAATTTACTTGATACTTTTCATCACCCCGAGTGATTATAGTATATCTGTATTATGATTTTGATATCGAATCTAGTTATGATTTCTATCACAAAAAGTTATCTAGTCGTTGATGATATACCATGGCCTTTTTACCAGACCGATGTGAGGAAAAGCACAGCGAATCCCGCATGGATCATAGAAAGAGTTGGCTTATCTTCTTGTTCGTCTAATTTCGAAATTGTCAGTTACTCATTTCAGCAGCATTAGTCATAATTTTTTTGATAACGTTCTTCGTCGCCGAGTGCCGCATAGTATTTTGTTGCATTTTGCCAGCTCTCAACAAATACGGTAAGTTCTAGCTGCTGTTAATACTGACGGATGTGACCAATCAAATCACTTTCAGATTGCTGTTGATGTATATCATGTTCTGGTATGACTCCCCATAGCTTAAGACTAAGCCTGATCTCTCGGTTTATATCAAGAGTCCTTATATGATATTTATATTTTTGCCTCCAACCATTTGTGGATTTTAGTCCAATGATTTCTGTGCGTGCCGGAGCCTGAACATGGTCTACCACATTATGGTGAACTATGTATACCGGTATTGGTAGTCTGATTTACATTTCCTAGCTATATCCTATATCTATATCTATATCTCTATCTATAGTACTCGTCTGGGACGGTATTCTCTATCTATATATCATTCTTATAACATAATTTTCTTATATGCCCAGGTTACATTGTCATTTCGTAATTCGAAACCACTATTCTATTCCAATTTCAATCCCCCATACCATATATCCTTCCCTCTCTATATCTATGCGATCATCTCTTTATATCTTCTCTCTTCTATATATATGTCTAAGTAGATATCCATATATATAAATTACCTCTTATCAGCAATCTCTCTATTCAAGCAATATTACTCTTAGCCTATCATACTATCTATCTATACCTCTGCCTTGGAGTCCTTATTCAAACCTAGATGTATGTGCAACATAAAGAAACCAATCTTCCATTTTACACCTTGTTGTTGCCAATGTTTGCATAGATAAGTTCACACGCTTGCATTCTAATAATCTCTCCTATATCTTTGTTCCCCTTGTTTATATGTTATCTTGATAAGAAAAAGCTCAAATAGTGATATCCCTATGTTCGATCCCTTTACGTCAGTAAATTGTTTTAACTCTTCCCAGCCTTAAATAATAACAATGCCTCACAAATATATGATGTACTTTCTTAAAAAATACCCTGTTGTTGTAGTTCCTATACAGATAAAGGACGCACTGCCATCACAGCAGCAAGTTGGGCCTTCTCTAAAGTCAATATCTACATCTCCTATAAGTTTATCCACTGCCTCTTCTTATCTCTGCACATCAAATTTCTGTCCCTTCGTAATTATCTATTCGTCCAATGGGCAAGGGTAATATCTCCTCTCTCTATGTCTTGCATCTTATATCTATCTATATTTTATTCTTGCTTTTTACCCTGCCAAATATATTCAACACAATTCTGTCATAAATCTTCAAAAAGACTCGCTTCCCTAGTTGAAAAATAGAAATTGTTCTTGGAATAAATATTAAAACATTTACGGGCCAGTTATATCATCTTTAATTGTGGAGTATTTCTCTCAATCAATTATAGCTGTCCGTATATGCCCATTTCATTAAGTCTGGTGCAATCTTGCTGTTTGAGTTTTAACATAGTCTATCTACCCCTTTGGGGTACTGCATCTTGGTGTCGATTAATATAAAGCGCCTAAGTATTTAACCTTGTTCGTACTGTATTTTTTAAAGTTTCTTCCAACTCTTTTGCTTGTTAATATATTCTTTGTTACATATCTTTTATTATTCTCAGATCCTTCTATCTTCTATCATCCTTCTTTATTTTATATATTTTGTGTTTTCCATTGGGTATTCTATATAGCGTAATACTTCATGGCAACTCCAATAAGCGGTGCAATTGTAATACTTCCGCTCCCTTTTAATTTTCATTCCCTTTTATTATCTTTTCTACTCTGGTAGTCCCTTTTTTCAACACTAGTCTCAATGTTAACAGCAAAACAGAGATAGATTGTGGACAAATGGACAGCCCATTGCCTTTCTCCATTTTACTATCAATACCCTATGCGATTCTGTAATTCCCACATCCCAACATCCACCTTTGCAGTTCCTTCCATGAATATATTGTTTCAATGGCTTCGGAATACATACTTTCTTACCCACAAGGCTTCTCATTGTATCAGTGAAGTAAATATAAATCGCGCCATACCCCACCATTTCAAAGCTTGTGATCGCATCTAATCACATCAAGGCCATTTGTTCGGCATGTTGTCTTTATTATATATCCAGATATCCAAAAGGATTTCTCACTTGTCTCGTTCTGAATTGTCTCTTTGGCAGAAAGCTCCATTCTTGATCAGGCATGAATAAATTAGTTAAGACTTCTCTCTCTCTATATATATTAGCAAAATTTATCAGTTAGTTCGAATACAAGATATAAATCTATAATTTTTTATATATCTCTGCATGCGTCTGTTACGCTTCCTTCGTATAAGTGAATGTACGCTTTTATCCATGTTTTCTGGTATTCTTTCTTTAACATTTTAAAAATCAATATTTCCTGAAATCCTTATAGATTCTGCTGGCAACCTGCATTGAGCCTGAGCGCTATCCATAGCATTCTGTTTTTTTTAAGCTCTGTAGTTCCATCTATGTAATTTCACTGTCGAACAATATTTCCAAATATTTGGGTAAATCATGAGTCAAAAATTCCGCTTCTCTGAGAATTGCCTTATTTTTTCTTCTTGAACTATTCTCTGAAAATATAGTTCCCTATATAATCTGTATAATTTTGTTTCTGCTCCCTCATTTCCATAACAAACCTGTCTTTATTTATCAATCTGCTAACTTCTTTTTCTTGCTTCTCTTTTCCTTCTCAATTAATAACAAGCTAGCCATCTGGTTTATTATGCATCTTCAAAGTAATATGGTTTCCCATTAATTTTTGTGCCTAATTCCTCCTTTTTCCATAGTCCCATTTTAAGTTTAATTATATCCCAATTTTATCTTTAATGCTTTTTTTGGAGACTTATGTAAAGTCTTTTTCCGTCTTTTATAAGTCACTCATAATGTCTTAAATGTCTTTTTCGGTTTTCAATTTCCTCTCCCTAGTATTAATTTTATTATCAAGCTCTTGTGTAGCCTCATCATGTCCCAGAGATTCTGTAAAGAGTGATCCCCTTTTCTATTTTTCTTTGAAGAAGAAACAAGTTCTTTCTCTGTTTTCTCGTTTAAAGTCTTTGTTTTCAGAATTCATATTATTAGCAGGTCCATCTGGATCTCTCTTATATCCTTTCCAAATAACTGACACTGGATTATATCTGCCCATGTGCCTTGTTCTATTTCATTCTGTTGTACATAGTCAATAATTCTGCTGACATCCAGATTCATATCCTCTAGACGAGATGTGTGTCTATGAATAAAAAAATATATTGTTTACTTCCGCATTCTCTCTCTCCCAAGCATCTTTTAAATTAAATTCTTCTGTTATTCAGAGAAGGATTGGTGGCTATCCTTCTAGCTTTCTTTGTGTTTCTGTGTTTTATAGTCCAAATGTTCATTAATTATTCCATTAAGATACCCATCATGCAGATATTAAACAGAGTCCAAATCAGTTATTTGTATGTAATTTTCCTATAAAATTCTTCTTGTTTATCATTCAGGATCATAAAATTGCAATTAAAAGTGTTTAACACTGTTATCCGATATCTGCCACCATCAAAATCTTCCATCATCATAACAATAGTTCGCCAAAATTTTTTCTTAAATATAAAGCCTACACTCTTTTTTTCCAATTGTGCCACGATGTGAATAATTCCCCTAATTTATGTTGTGTTTAGCTATATATTCACGGTTGACTTTTGTAAATACGTACCTCTTGTCAACAGATTATCATTCAAATTTAATTATTCTAATTTGTGAAATACTTTTCTTCTTAATAGCTAATTAAGTCCATTTATGTAATGTAATCAATTTTCTTTCATTCATGTTAAGCTTTAAGAGGGTTTTATTGCTCTAGTAGATCCAATGCCCTTGTGTTCTGTGGACCTTCACCACCTAACTGCAACCTTCTTCTTTTCTTTTTCCAATTACTTTACAGACTCCTCTTGCGAATTTCCAGTTAGACTCTCTTTTCTTTCTTTTCTCTAAAGTTATTCTAAGTAAAATGAGCCTCAGCTTTTCCAACTAGTGTTCCATTCTGTGTCTTTGTTCCTGTCAAGTGAACAAAGAACTTCTGGGCCATTTTTCCAACCAGCGTAGTTTACTCTTTTAAGTAGCTCTTTAGTCAAAGAATAAATACTTCTCTTCTCCATCCTCTACTTCTGGTACTGTTTCAGCACCACAATTTCTTTTTTTATAGTTTAGTGTTCTTCTCGCCACCTGGATATCTCGTGTCTAATACTCTTCTTAGCTTAAATCCTGATTATGAACTTTCTTTGGACTCTATTCCTCATTGCCATATCTTTGTGTAGACCGACGAAACACTTAACCATCCCAAATCTATCCACTCTTTTCTTTAGTTATTTCCAAGTCTTCTGCCAATATTTCTGCCATTATTCAGCAAGGTTCTCACCTCATCTATATTTAAGAATCTTAAGTAAAATTCTGATTTTCCATTTCCCATCCTAATGATTCAACCTCTGCCCCTTCTCGAATATTGCTCGAAGTAATATCAATTATCTTCTCAAAATTTCTTATCTCTTCTGTATATCTTCCTCATTTTTATTAATCTGTCTATCATATTCATCATCGTTGTAATATTTGCCCACTTTAATCTGTCTCTCAATTTCTTTGGCAATTTTCTGAATTCCTCTGCATGATCATCTGTAATGTTCACTTCCTTCTCTTTCTCTTTCTCTTTTTCCTGTTGTAATATTGTCTGTATAGATCATTGTCCTCCAGATGGTGAGGGGGTTGGTACTGAAGCTGGGGCTGTTGTCTTTCTACTCATCTTGTAATGCTTATCTGTAAAGAAAGAGAGAGAAAAAAGAAAAAAGAGGGAAAAGGAAAAAGGAAAAAGAACAAAGGCAAACAGTTGACTATGGCAGAGGTTTCAGTGACCCCAGTTGCTGCCATAACTGGTGCTTAGGAAGGCTGCCTGGGCTGCTGCCCTGGTGACAGCAAAAGGCTGGAACACCTCACCCATAGGTGTGAAATTTGATGGGAACCCCCAATAACTGGGATTTTTTCTGGCCCATGTTCTGACATACCTGCAAGAATATGGGCCGGAGCTCCCTACTGAGGGTGCCAGTATGAGAAGTATTACCCTGGCACTGGAAGGGATTGCAGCCCACTGGGTAGTGACACTCCACAATGCTAACGTACCAGAGCTGAGAAACTTTGATCATTTCATGATGGCCCCTTATTTCAAAGACCCTCCAGCTGACTGCAAAACAAGGGACCACATCAAAACCATGCATCAAGGCTACAGGGTGGTGGCAGAGTACACTGAGGAATTCTATGACCTGACATGCCAACTTAATGACTGATCAGAGGACATCCTCATCAGCTGTTTCAAAGATGGGCTCAACAAGATATTCAGCAAAAAGTGTTCAGATGAACAACCCCTGTACCGACGAACCGACTGTGCCATAGAGATCCTACACGGGGCTAAATTGCCTAAGTCGGAGCTATATTCAATGATCCCAAGAGAGTTAGATGAACTGTGAGTGTTCAATGACAAAAATATGGCCCGCAGATTCACTCAACCAGCCCAATCATGGGTAGCAGCCCCTGTCCTGTTTTGTGAAAAGAAGGATAGGACACTTCTGTGGGTAGATTACAGAGAGTTAAATGCTGTTTGTGTAAAGAATGATGCCTCTGATGAAGGACATGCGAGCCCATTTGGCCAAGGGCAAAATATTCACTAAGCGGGATCTGCAAGAAGCCGACTATTGTGTGAGAATCAGGAAGAATCAGCTCAGAATGAGTGGGTTGACTATTGCCATGTTAAAGCCCCTAAACTTTTAAAACACTTCCATAATCAGCATCTGACAAACCTAAATGATATTTTTTTCCTGTTTTATGTTTCTTCTCTCCCTGTTTGGATTTTTTCTTTTCCAGGATTAATGTCACTGTTCAGGGGTAGCATGTCAGGTCCACACCATGTCCTGCCATTCTGTTGGAAAATGGGGGGGAAGACTGGCTGCTGGCATTTTTCACATGCTTTTGCTGTAACTGCCTGGGAATTCGGGAGGGGTATTGTCTTTAAAGACAGAGCAGACTACCTCCTAGCTGGTTCCAGCCTGGATTCAAGGCTATCATGTTGTGAGAATTAACTGTTATCTGCCTAGCACCTCAGTATTGTCAAAACAGTCTTGCAGCATCACATTGGCTGCTGGTGGACTGTTCAGGGGGGTTGGATTTGGGAAAATGGAATAATTGTTTTGTATTTTGCACAGGCTTTTTCAGATTCCACCTGACTTTACTGCAACCACACTCTTTCAGTAAAAGTTCTTTTGATTCAACTCAATGAGTCAAGAGTCTTACTTTCCTGTGGAACTAGCTAGGGCAGGTACTTATAGGATTATGCTATATCAGAGTCTACACAGGTTTGTTTCATTACTAAAGTTACTGCAACCTGGCACTGATTCTTTTAAACATTCTTGTTTCAGTGAAAAAGGGTCAGCTAACAAATTCCTTCCTTGACTTATGTTCTTTCATTCCCACCATCACCTGAAAATCAATGTTTAATATTCAAAGTATCAAATGTATTTAATGTCAATAAATATAATATGCAAATACTATGCATCAGAAAAATATTCCAGCACGTCATAATGCTTAAGAATTTAGGATAGCAGCTTCTTTCAGTTCTAGGTTTAATATATACCTAATACCTATTCTCTTATCCTATTATTCTTTCATTTTAAAATAAGTAAGATGAAATCATGGTTTTAATCATATGAAGACAGTTTTATTGTCATACTTACATAGATATACGGCAATACTTTGATTCTTTCCTTTCTTCCTTTCTACAGTCCTGCTTCAAAAGAAGAACTTATATCTATTCCTGAATTTTCACCATTGAATGAAATGATGCCAGGAATTACTTTGGACCAAAATGGATCAAATAATAGGAAGGCTCTTGAAGAACTACTAGATTTTACTGGCCAGGCCACTTACCCAAAATTAACAAGTGAAAGTATTAGCATAGATGATTGGAATAAAAATTTGATTGATGGATTTAATAGCCCAGGCCAAGAGACAACACTAAGTACCTTGTGTTGACAAATGCATTGCTACATAGCAATAAGGTATGATCCTTTCATAGAATACAACTATTCAGTTTTCTTTTCCAATGAAAAGTTGTTTGATAGAAGCCAACTCATTTCTTTCTTTAAATGTTAAATAAGTGACTGCTGTCTTTTATCTTGCCTATATTTTCCCTAGTTATGTTAACTGTAGCCACATGAGGGGGGAGGGATGAAAAAGAAAAATTATAAACCAGAAAGGGTTTTTGGTGGCAGAAAAACAACAAATTTCATCAAGTTTGTAGTGATTCTTGGTCATCCAAGTCATGGTTATTTAAGAGGTGCTTTTTTTTGGTTTGAAAACATTTCGCTTCTGATCCAAGAAGCTTCTGTCAGAGCCGGAGAAGCTTCTTGGATGAGAAGCAGAATGTCTTCAAAGAAAAACCAGAAAGTCCAGTTTCCTCTTGAAAAAGCAACTTGGGACACTTTTAAAGAGAATTTATGCAGTTTCTATATATAAACTCCATTCATAAGAGATGCACTTGGGTTATCTAGGGATATCTGCCTATCCTTGCATCAGTTTATTTAATCTAAAAACAATACACTATAAAATCCAAAATGAATTCAAAAATGTATATGACAAAGGATCTTGTGTCCTTTATACTACTGTATAAAGATTAACAAACTTCACTTTGCAAAAGCATTTATGGATTGCCAAATTAGGTACATAGAATATTATTACCTGCCATCACAATGGATCGTAAAGATTGAAATAGTAAATGAGGAGTAAAGTAGATGTAGTAATTGTAAACTGATTAACTATATAACAAGGTAAGATCTGTTATGCAACGGAAGTTTAAATGCATGAATGATGGCTCAATTATTCAAGGATAACATCCATATTTGTGATTTCTTTGCTCAGGGTTCAGTACTTTTGAGTAAATACAGTGAGAAATACTCACTGCATTTCTCTTTCTAATTGGCAAAGGGAATTGAGAATATAGAATACTTTCAATGCTGCTACTGTCAGTAAAATAAAAGCCTGTCCTCTGCCAAGCTGCTGCAGTCTGCAACACTGGATACCACAAATTCTGCACTGAATTTACAGTCTTCCCAAATGCATTGCTGAGTAGTCACTTGATAAAAAGCGAGATTTTTTAATGGTTTGAGGAACTTTTGTGGGAATTTTGTTTAGGATGTGGTCTAGTGAAAATGTGGGTCCTAAACATCTCTCTCAATGGATTCCATTTATTTTGAAAGAAAAATTGCCAGTATATTTGTTTTTACTGAAGGACCATCTTAATGTCATTTTATAAGTATTTCACTGAAGATATAGAACTGAAAAGTTTGAAAAATAATATGCTCAACTGTCTTGAAGACAGTGTAGAATTAGAATTATCCCTCATCAATATGTGGCACATAACAAATTTTATGTTGTTTTAATCAGAAACCTAGTTAATATTACGCTGTGTTAACGATATATACTAAAATTATAAAGTCTTTATTACATGGGTCTAAAACATATTTAAGTTTGTTCCTTTGGAATAAAATATTGCTACATTCAATTATGTATATTATTCTGCTTCATAAGCCTGTATCAATGGATCAAAACTGAAATGTTTATATTGAATATATATCAGTTCTCAATATCAAACTTCATATATCACTGGAATTCTGAAACTCAGCATTGTAATAACAATAAACAATATATACACATGGCAGCATACTAAGATGTAATTATGAATGCAGAAAATTATGCTTATTCAACATGATAAACTGTTAGTATCTTTCTCTTGACAAATGTGACTGAAGAAAGGTTTTTAAAATAACTGGTATCTTAAAAAACTATACAAAGAGCACAATGTTGTTCAGACAAGCATTTTAAGAACTGTTGTTTTTAACAAGATAATTAAGCTTATCTAGGTTTTTCCTGTTAAAAATCAATGGAACTTGTAAAGGTTTAATTTATCTTGGAATTTGGCATAAGGAATTTCAAATCTCACTGATCTCTTTAATACTGTAGTCTATGATGCCCAGAAAAGTCAATTTTTGCCCTATTCTATACAACATTTTTTTTTGCTAAAGCTAATGATTTTTTTTTATGTTGGTGTGTGTTAAACTATAACTCTGTTGTTGTGTCTTGTAAAAAGTGACCTGTTTAATAATTAAACCAGCTACAAAAATATGCGACAATATACATTATTGCTTACAATAGTTATATTAATGTATTTCCACAAAAGTAATTCCTCGATGGCTTGCAATATGTTGTAGCATGGCACAGTGTCTTTCAAGTTAACCCTGCAATTTCCATTTTACACAATAAAATATGTCAACCTATCATATATGGCTATGATATTCTGATAGTGGTATTTTTGTTCTTGTTTTGTCTGAGAAATCATGCCAGTTGTATTTGTCCCATCAAAATATAGAAATCCTTATTTGAAGCAGAAATAGTTCTGCTTGTGTGTATGTATGTTTCTAAAATACTGTAGAAGTTATATAAGGTTCCCAAATATCAGTCATGCCATTTGTATTGGCATGACTGATGGCATCCCAAATACAATTTTGTCCCAAATACAATTTTGTCCCAAATACAATATAGGCATCCCAAATACAATTCATGCCAGTTGTATTTGTCCCATCAAAATATAGAAATCCTTATCTGAAGCGGGAAATAGTTCTGCTTGTGTGTGTATGTTTCTAAAATGCTGTAGAAGTTATATAAGGTTCCCAAATATCAATCTTCTATTCATTTGATTTAATATTCTTTCATCAGCAGTATTGGAAGGCAGATTCAAGAAGATATCCTTCAGTTGTAGAACCAGCCTTCTGGCTCAAGTCATTAAAACCCTGGAGGATCCTCCTTTATTGTTCCTTTCAGACAAATATAACTAGTAGCTTATTTAGGAATACTCCAGGTTAGCCTAACTTTATGTTATATATTTTCTGGACTAAGAAGACCCAAGTTGCTGAGTTTTGTATTATCCCTGTAGGACTAAGTACCTCATATGAATGGATCCTACTTATAGTATGTCAGCTGCTACTTCACTCTCACTTATGTTTCAATACCATGCAGTGACAGTCTGGGGAGAGTGGATGGCAGGGGAGTTGTTTGGGGGAAAGTGAGAATAATTGCTATATCCCACCACCCCACCAGACGCTGCTTGCTGTATCTCCCTGAAAGTTGTTTCAAGGTCATCCAGCTGGGAGAAGAATGATTCATACCAACCCAGGCTTGAAGTTATTTAGTATTTTTTTAGTATTTATTTGATTTGTCAATCGCTTACAAGATAATAGGTATAAGTATAAACATAGTTTTGAATACATGAGATGGATGACTTTTAAAGGAAATAAAACAAGAAAAAAAAAGACAATACGGATAGGGACGGTAGGACAATTGCGGTGCACTTACTGCACACCCCCTCTAGGCTTCTTAGGAAGACGGGGTGAGGTCAATAGTAAACAGTCTAAGGTTAAAGTTTTGGTTGGAGAAGAAAACAAGAGTCAGTGTAGAGTATTCCAACATTAGACCACTGCTATTGCTGAAGTCGTATTTTCTGCAGTCAAGCTTGGTGCAGTTATAAACCTTGAGTTTGTATCTATTGTTTGCTCTATGTATTGTTATGGTATGAAGCTGAGGTATTCATTGACAGGTAGGACATATGCAATGTATGATTTTATATACTATATTTAGATCGGACCGGAGGCAGTGTAGTTCTAGATTTTCTGAGGTCTGAATTTCAAGTCTGTGTTCATTAAGGTATTCTGCCAATGAGTAGAGGAGTGGAGAACTCTTCTTGTGAAATATTTCTGGACTTTTTCCAATTGTGTTAGATATCAGATACGATAATGTGGGTTCCAGACTGATGAGCTGTATTCAAGTTTAGGTCTAGCACATGTTTTGTATGCTTTTCATTAGTATGGTGACTATTACCCAGAGAAGAAGCTACCTAGGATTAGATTAACAATGCTTAATCAGCCTTTTGGCTATGTAGTTACAGGTGGTTCTAGCATTTAGATCATTTGAGATGAGTACTCGTGTTCCTTTGACTTCCTTGAAATTACCATTGCACTCAAAACATCTTCGCTGATTGAATCGCTAGATTTGGTGGGGGGGGAGGAGGGATAGTGATAGGAAGCAGCTAAGGGAAAGGGAAAAGCTGAAGTTAAGAGATTTGATTCTCAGTTCTGGCTATGCACTATTGCAATGTACTTGACTTCTAATAAAAAATATACCTTTCTGAACAAATAGAGCCAAGGATTGTTTCTATTTAGTTTAAGTTGAAGCAGGACTGGCAGTACATTTTAAGGTACACTTAATTAAAAGTCAGACTATCATGCAATTTTATTGTATTTTTATTCTATAATAATAAATTTAACCTCACAAAAAATTGATATGATTAATATTTGAGAGACCTTCAGGAAATCTCCGACCTGTAGGCTAGAATAGAAAACTGGATAGTTAAAAAAAGATTCTGGAAGAAAACAAAGACAAACCATTTCCATAAGGCTATCAACTAACTGTCTGAACATGCCCATAGTAAGCTGCAGTCAAATTCACAACTTGAAGCAGAATTTACCTGACATTAACTTCCAGCACAGCATTATATATCAAATTTCACATAAGCTCTTGTTGTTTTATCATGAGAAGTATTTTAAATATTTTGAATTACCACTAAACTAGTTGCCTGGGACCAACTTTAAAAGACAGGCTATGGTACATAGCCTGGCACCCACACCTCTCCTAGAGGGTTGAAATGTCCTGGGAAATGTTGGAAAGGCCAACATTATGTTTCCTCTAAAAAGAGTAGAAACTCAAGAGCAGAAACTCACCTCAGAAGCAGAAACTCATCCCCACCTTTGTTAATGGGTGGGCCGTTAAGGCCTGGGCCAGAATACTTTACATAATATCTCCAGATAAAACTATAGCAATCACCCAAAGCCTTTTCAGTGCATCATCCAGCAAGGCTCAACCAAGCCTGGAACTCAGGATAGCCTACAGAGTTGCCCCTGGGAGTCTGACAAACAATCAGAATAAAAGCTTAAATACAAATCCCAAAAGAGGGTATAAAACCCAGGCACTCTCAGCAACTCAGTCCTTTTTTTCTTGATCTCTTCCTTCACCTTGAAGCATGTGATCATCCTTCCTTTTCATCTGAAGCTCCAGGCCATGTGGTCCTGATATTAAACCTTCCAAACAGCCTCCATGTTTCCAGTGTCTTTTTCCCCAGTTGGAACTGAACCCAGAGGATATTTCTTCCAACAAGCCTTTTGAGTAATTAACATTTTCTATATACTTAATAATGTATATATGGTGCTTGACATATATATTAAGGCCCTGTCACACTGCCCAACGGATGCAAAACGTTATTAAAAAGGACACAACGGATGAGCAAAATGTCCATCCATTGTTATCCGTTCTCAAAAGGGGCAAAAATTTGCATAACCAGAGCGGATAACACGGAAAGGA
>BHFT01048204.1:0-15521 GCA_004320025.1 Laticauda laticaudata | reverse complement strand
GTCATCTGCTTCCATCCACTTTCATCCGCTAGGCTTCCAATGAACATCCATTTAACATCCCCGCTACATACTACCCATGTCCGTTCTTTTCCGTTCTGCAATGAAAACAGATAGAGACACACCCGAAATTTTGCTCGTCCTCTGTGTCCTTTATTCATACGTTTTGCGTCCATCGGCCAGTAGGACCTAGCCTTTATCAATCGCAGTTACAATATTAAGCTATAATGATAAAATAATTATCTCATCAAAAAGAGCTAATAGTCACGTTCACTTTTCTGGAATGTACTGTTACTATTTGCTGCCCTGTTCTGTACCAATTCATTAAGATCAACTAGAGAGGTTGAGCTAGTAATGCATGTAATATCTTGGAGTGTTAATATCAGGAGAACAAAAATGAAGAAGCTCTTTGGAATATTCCGTCTGCATACTGTCGGAAAAAAAAGAATGTAATCTTCTATGCTGAGCTTGATGCTTGGATTGGGATATCACTGAATCTCATCACGTCAGAATCCTTTAATGTTATGTTTCATATTCTTGACATGAAGGATTACTCATGCCATATGTGCATGTCTTGCAGGAAAATCACCCCAAAACAATACATTAAAAAGTACAGAAATGAATGCTGCAAAGGGGATACAGAGGTGTTACTGATGTAATCTCCATTCATAATTAACATAAACTAATACTCATGTCCCCCTAATTTCATTCCTATCATATTCTGTTTTATGGTTCTCTAGCCCAGCGCCCTTGGAGGTAATGGAAGTGCTGTCTCAGGATGATGGAAATGAAAGTCTGGAGGACACCAGGTTGGAAAAGTCCCTTATAATATAAAGTAACATTTGAGTTTTATGAATCAATATGGATATATACATTGGAATGTCCATTAAATTGAAACCTGCATAATTAGTGTCATTTACAACATTTGTGTAATTATATAATTGTCATAATTATACCATTTGAATCAATTTACACCATGAATTTAAATAAGTACATAAATAAGTAAATTGTTGGAAAGGATGTAAATTGCATCAATAGTTTACATTGATATGGAAACAATAATTACATTGTTATGCATCAACACTTTTGTAAAAAAAAGTGAGGGTAAAATCCAAAGTAAAATATTGTATCCACTGTCTGAAGGGGAGTCCATACAATTGATGTACTTATTCATTTATGATATAAAATGTGCATCCTTCATTTTCTTTGGGGAAGGTAATTCAAAAAAAGTTAACACAATCAATTAGAGCTCTACGTCTGAAAAATCCCAATTATAGCTAGGAAGAGTAAAAATGTAAATCCTTAGTTCAATTATACTTTATTGCAGTATAAAATGATATCAATGTGTAGATTTCTTTTTCTGGTAACAAAACTTTCCTCATTTTCTGATGTTATTACACTAAGTTTTCTTGGATCTAGTTCACAGCAATTGTAGCATGTTGCCATACCATACCTTTTAATGCTAGGACAAGAGATATGTTCTTCTGTTGCCTGTAAAGAATGCAAAGCCCATTGCCAGGGATGGTATGGGCATCAGAATAGCAATAGCACTTAGACTTATATACTGCTTCACACTGCTTTACAGCCATCTCCAAACAGTTTACGGGGTCAGCATATTGTCTCCAACAATCTGAGTCCTCATTTTACCCACCTTGGAAGGATGGAAGCAGAAGTAGTATTCAGCAGGTTCTGACCAGTTCTGGAGAACTGGTAGTGGAAATTTTGAGTAGTTTGGAGAACTGACAAATACCACCTCTGACTGGAGATTTTACAGTATCTTTCCCCTGCCACCATGCTCACCAAGCCATGCCCACAAAACCAGTAGTAAATTTTTTTGAATCCCACCACTGGATGGAAGGCTGAGTCAACCTTGAATCTGGTGCGATTTGAACTGCCAAATTGCAGGAGGCTGGCAGTCAGCAGAAGGAACCTGCAGTGTTGCATTCTAACCACTGTGCCACCCCAGCTCATAGCACTCCTAAATCATTGAATTAGCAGAAACAGTAAGCTAGGCATACCCCAGATCATTTATGCAGAAAAATGCACAAGTTGTACATACAGTACATTCTTCCTTTTTCTCCCACATAAACTCACTACAAAAGGAAACAAAGACTCTCATCCTATGATAACCAAACAGGAGAAGGAACAAGTAAATGTGTCCAGAGCAAACTTCATCCAGAAAGCATTGCATTGATGTTGCAAGGAAATGTTCTTCCCACTCCTCCCTATTAAAGCATTAAAGTTGTCATGAGGGATACAACAGAGAGAATTTTTCTTCCAGAAGAAATGTGCATGCGTACACATACACCACACATACACACACACAAATTGCATGGTGTCCTGATGGTTTTACTTGGTGCATGAATGAGAATGTATATGCATTTAAGAGAATATATATTTAGGTAAGGCAAAAATTACAAAGCCTCTTGAGAAGGTCCTAAATTGTTACTGCTGTCATCAATATACATAACTGGTATTACAGTAAAAACAGAAAATTGGAAAAAGACATTATTTTCTCATTTCCTACTTATCCCATCTCTTTTTCTTCACCATCTCTATGACCACCATCTCAATGTAGGGAAACATTATCAACACTGAAACATTCAAAACTAAATAGCACTGAACCCAGTACAGTTTAGTCTCAATTAAACATACAAAGGAAAAGAGCTGCAAAAAATGAAAGGAGAAAATGGTAATGGGTTTGAGGAATTTGTGCTGTTATTACCTTGAGATCAGACTACTGCAGTGTATTTTATACAAGGAAGCATTTGAGAGTACAGGTGTAGCAAGTTGGTGTGAGGCCAAATAACAGTGTATTGTATACCTAGGAGTGACTTCCCACAGGTTTCTGAATACACTTCAAAATTTTAATAAAAGCCTAAAGTCCCTGTCCCACTGCACCAACGGATGCAAAGAGGATGTAAAACATTAAAAAACATTGGAAAATGCTATGCATCCGTTGTGTACTCATTGCATACGTGTTTCATACACTCTATCCTTTGAGCATCTGTCCACTGAGATTTCATCTGCTCAAGAAGTTTTGAGTTGCACAAAACTTTGTGAATGGATGAACTTTCTGCTGTGTATGATGTAAATCTGTGACATACGAGCAACAAACGTTCTATGTCCATTTATCATCCGTTAAACGTCCGCTGTATCCTCTCTGCATCCTCTGGGCATCCCCTCAACTCACATCCGCTGCAGCTGAAAACGGAAAGAGGGAGGAAACAAAAGGTACATGGAACATCTACACAGCATTAGTAGCACAGAAATAGAAAGGATGAGCAGTGAATGGTTTGCATCCTATATACATCCTCTAGGCTTCCTATGAACATCCGTTTAACATCCCCACTACATACTACCCACATCCGTTCTTTTCCTTTCTTTTCCATTCTGTTTATTCAAATTTTTGCCACTTTTTGGAGCAGATGACAACAGATGGAGCCACCCCCGAAATTTTGCTCATCCGCTGTGTCCTTTTTGCATACGTTTTGCATCCGTTGGCCAGTGGGACCTAGCCTTTAGCTAATAGGTGATTTTTCAAGATGCAACTGGACTTCCTTGTTTTTTTTCTTTGAAGATGTTTTGCTTATCATCCACAAAACTTCTTCAGCTCTGACTAGATAGTGGGGAATGGAGGTATTTATATTCCTTGCAAACAGCTAGTCATTTGCATTCTTTTAGAGAGTCATTGAGGCCACTTAGAGGTTTGCCTGTGTCCTTAGGATCACCTAAGTAGGTATGCAATCTTCCTGAAACTGCTAAAAGGACTGTGTTGTGGAGCTGTGCTTTCTGCAGGATGTTTTCTGCCCTGTGTCCCCTCACTGTTGAACACAGGCACAGGCTGTTGGGAATAAGGCTGTGATGTCGGCATCTCAAACTGAAGTGCAAATGAATGACTGAGAATCTCCATAGACAGTTAGGTAATGGAACACTTGGAACCATTTCCCACTGTTATATTACAAATCAAACAAGAACAGAGAAGATTCATGAGGAACAATAGGGAAAAATAGCTCTTCATCATCACAAAGGCATGTTCTTTCAACAATAAATCACCCTTTGAGAAAGAAATGTTTAAATAAGCATTTACAATGTCTTAACTGGCTTTCTGTTTATCTCTTTCCTTGCTACAATTCCCAAATAATGATGCATCACTTACTTCTGTCTAAATGTTTGCTTGTGATCAATTCTTTAGCAAAACCGCTAAACAGTAAAACAAATGTTTTGGTGCAGAAGTAAAACCAATATAGACATTTAGGTTTTCTTTGACTTCTTTGCTTGGAATTAACATGTCTACCTCCAGAACCATTTAACCATTGTATTGAATCAAATAACAATGATGAATTAATATTCACCATTAAATCTAGACCAGACTTCTTTAAATTGATGCTCATAGAAGAGGTACTTTGGTCCCAAGCCATTTAAATGAAATGCTGGCATGTAGAATTAGATCCAGAATGGAAAGACAGTGCAGCTCTTTAAGAAATCATATAACTGATTTAGATACCTTGCCCCAGGCAGAATTCTAGTAGCTGAATTCCACATTAAAGTGGCTTCTACACCACTTAAAAAGCCTGCCAACATTTACACATTAGATAGCATTGCCCTAAGACTTAATGTGTTTTGTCTTAGCCTAATAGATGAACCCAGCCAACTTTGGTATACTTGGCAAAACATGGTTAAGCATAGCAAGTTTTATTATGCTATGTGAGTGAACTCATAATTTTATTAATATAAACATTAGTTGTTACAGTGCTTTTATAGTCTAGTTCTTAAGGATTATTTGGAAATTACACCTGGAAGAAAATGTTTTCTAAGTGTGAATCAGAAGTAATATATAACACTAGCTTCCTATACTAGAAGCTAGCCTGTAGGACCATTGATCTTGGTCAAATTTGGCCTAACATTGTTATTTTTTTTTTCTCCCCAAGTGAATTACAGAATTTATTTATTTATTTATTTTTATTTGTCAATTGATTACAAGATAATAGGTATAAGTAAAAATGTAGTTATGAATACGTGGATACATATAAGAAAAATAACAACAACAACAACAACAACAACAACAACAATAATAATAATAATAATAATAATAATAATAATAATAATAATAATAATAATTTCAGAATAAAGAGTTGGAAGGGACCTTGGAAGTCTTCAGCCATCTACTTTATGATCTTTATTCTATCAATTTCACCTTTTATCAATCTGAGCACAACTTGGATACTTTTATACCATGAGAAGTTCAGTTTAGCTTAGTCTAAAAACATGTTTAAGAAAAGAACCCAATATGCAGTTTCCAAAAGTTTTGAGAATGTGTTGTTTGTCTAAAGGCTGAAGAAAGTATTGTTGATTGGTTTTGAATATAAGTCTATCTTTGTTGGTTGCTTTCTTAAAAAGAAAAAGAAAATCATGATTTATAAATATGTATCTGAATAATTTTTAGTGTAAGGAAAGGACACTTTTTACCATTTAAATTATTTATTCTGAAGTAGATTACAGATAGATCAATATTTCTTCTTGTATAGTTGAACTCCTAACTACGTTGTCATTATTGTTCGTTTCATAACAAATCCAGGCAGCATAGCTATCTTATGAGGTGGCCATTGAGGTTACAACAAAACATCCAGAATATACAGTATTTTATTGTACTAAGGATTGGATATGAATTTTGCCTGTGGGTCTTACAAATGTGCTGTTACTGAAAACTCTACAGACAATAATAAAAGACCAGGGATCATTCTAGAAAATGTCAGAGCCAGCAGGATACTCTGAAGTCCTTGATTACCACTAGGTAAAGCTCTTACTATCTGTGGATGTTAGATTAGCTAGACTCTGAATTCATTAAGTTATTTGCTGAGACATATTGTTAAGCTTTATCTGTCTTTATGAAGATTGTCATGGCCTCACTTGTGAAAAGAAAGCACCACTCTCTTAATACCCAGAAATTCATCTCTATGAGGGAATTCATGTAGGGACAGTTTATATTCTTATCTATAGGTACACATTTTAGCCGAGCAACAGTGACAGAAAAGAGATTTTTGTTTACCTGTTTAAAAGGCTGCTCATTCTCCTTTGAAGCATGTTGCTAATGATTATATAATTATACTATATATGGGCATTCATTTATTTCTACAGGGCTAAGAAAATAAGTTCTGAGTTGGAAAGTCTCAGCTATGAGACTTCTTATTTCACCCAGAAATGTGAGGTGTAGCTTTAGGTAAGATGTTAGCTCAACTCCTCATTTGTCATTTATAATTGATAGTTAAAAATACTAGCCTAACTCATATAGCCTTTGGACATGGTAGATGGGAAATGCTTTGAGGTGTTGTCTTAATCCTACAGAGAAAATCCTTATAAATTCAGGAATGAAATATTACAATTATTTCAATGATTGGAAGGTTTTATAATAACAATTTACAATATTTTAAGGCCAAATCAAGCTCTAATCAACTTAGAATTTGATTAAAATGTAGGTTGAATCTTATGAATGCGACTTACGTGGGAGAAGGAGATAATTTCATAGCACTTAATCTCTGTCCATCCACGAATACCTGTGTTGACTTCGAAATGGGACCAGTTGCAATCTTTTCCTTTTCTTTTGTAGAATATCTGACAGTTCTCATTTGGGAAAAGGACCAGAGGCTTGAAATTCTTTGAGCCAGATAATTGACTCTGATGGATTAGGGAGGGGGTAGAAGAGAAGCCTTCACCTGCTTTCCTACAATTGTATTCCTAGACATGCGTGTGTATGAGTGTGTGTGTGAGTGTAATGGAAGAAAAGACCAGTTCTCTCTCTCCATGACTAGATTACTGGGACTGAAGATTATAGTTTTTTCAATGGCTGGAGGATTAAAAAAAAAGACTCACTTTATTCTGTAGTCCCCTTTTCCATTTATTTGTTCCATTCAGTTAACAGAAATTAAAAAAGAAGAAAAGAGAAGGAGGAGGAGGAGAGGAGAGGAGAGGAGACACAAAACTGAATGTATTTATTGCGGAAATATTTGTCATGTTGTCCTTTTTCACCTTCATGGGAAAGGAGGTGAGCCCCTCCTGGTAAAATTTAAGAACATTAAGCTACTTTGGAAAAACATTAATGAAAGAATTCCCACCTTTTTCTTCACTTGAATAGGTCAAGAATTTAAATGGCCATTTTTGGAAAGGTCTGTTTTCATAATAGAGGAATGGCATTCAGTTTCTTCGTGGATTTTCAAACTCTTATTTGCTATCTTTCCTTTTCAACACTTAAAATGGGAGAAACTAAACTGATCTATCTGGTTTTACCACCAATATTAGAGAGTGCCACTTTGGGTGGAATTATGAAGGTGCCAGCATAGAAATCAGGAGATTGGCGGTTCTAGGCCTCCTTTATGCATGAAAACTAGCTGGATGTTTTGGGCCATCATTGTCTCTTAGCCCAACCCATTTCTCATGGTTGTTGTTCTAAAAAAAATAGGAGTAGAAGTATGTTCACCATTTTGAGGTTTGTATAGAAACAAATGTGGGACAAAAAGCTAATAAGTAGGTAGACAAAATCACAGGTATAGCCCAGTCTAAATATCTGGCTGACTGCGTGAATAATAAATAATAATAATAATAATAATAATAATAATAATAATAATAATAATAATAATAATAATAATAATAAATAATAATAACTATTTATTATTATTATTATTATTATTATTATATTATTATTATTATTATTTAGCATAATCAAAGTCAAGGAATCAACTTCAATCAAGTATATTAGAAGAATTTGCAAGATTTTAAAGTCCAAACTGAGTGGTGGAAACATCATAAAAAGGCAATAAATACCTGGGCTATACCTGTGATTCGAAACTCTGCAGGAATATTGACTGACCCAGATGGAGCTGGACAATTTTGGACAGAAAAAAAAGGAAGCTGGATATGAATCATGCCTTGCACCCGAAAAATTATGTTGATCAATTATATTTACCAAGAGCAGAGGGTGGTCAAGGTCTCCTACAAGTAAAGCAGACTGTAGAAGAATGACTACATCCAGAAAAGTGAAGAGCCAATGATTAAGGAAGTAACATAAAGAGCCTTTGAGACAACCAAGTCAAAAGCTCAATACAAAAAAGAAGTAATTGAGTAGCGAAAAAAAATTGGAAAATAAGCTATGCATGCCAATTACCCAAAAAGTATTGAACGCAAAGCTGATCAAAAGCTTACTTGGAACTAGTAAAATTAGGATTACTAAAAAAAGAAACTGAAGGCTTGCTCAAGAACAAGCCTTAGCCACAAATTGCATTGAAGGCAAAAGATTCCAGCATGTCACCACCAACAGCAAATGCTGCCTCTGTAATGAGACAAGATGAAACAGTTGATCATTTAATCCGAACAATCAGTGGTGTGCAGCAAAATTTTCACACAAACTGACTATCTAGAATGCCATAAACCGAGTGCGAAAACCATTCACTGGAAACTGCAAAAGTTTAGATTGAGTATAGTAACAACCACTGGGGACATCAGGTTGAGAAGATATCTAGTGAATGAAAACGTCAATATCTTGTGGGACTTCAGAATTCAGACTGGACAGACACTTGGCCACAAACACCACCTGATATAAAAATAGTGAAAAGAAAAAGGTCTGTTCATTGACAGTGCCAATTCCTGATGATGCAAGAATTGAAACAAGGAGCAAGAAAAAAAAATCATTACAATACTGGGATATGGAAGTTAAGCGACTTTGAAAAAGAAATCATATTGTTATCTCAATTTGTAATGGAGCCCTTGGAACTTAAGCCATGTCACACAGCCAACGGATGGAAAAGAGATGTAAAACGGAGAGAAACACTTGCCATCTGTTGGTTAAAGCTATGCATCCGTTCTGTACTCATTGCATCCGTTTTTCATACTCTCTATCCGTCCGGCATCGTCTCACTGACATTTCATCTCTGCTCAAAAAGTTTTGAGCTGCACAAAACTTTTTGAGCGGATAAAGTACCAATGCGTCTGTTCTACATCCGCTATGCATACGGGGAACATCCGTTATATGTCTGTCATCATCCGTTAGCATCCGCTATATCCGCTAGGCATCCGCTGCGCATCTGCGCAACTTCGCATCCGCTCCAGCGGAAAACGGACACAGGGAGAAGCAAAACGACGTGGAATGGACACACAGCGTTTATATATGGACGGAGAAAGGATGAAACAGATGCAGCTCGCATACAAAAGCATTAAAAGGAAAAAACGGAAAAAACGTTCGTATGGGGACGTATCTCGGATATTTAGGATGTCTGCAGGATGTCTAGAGGATGCAAAAGGACACCTAGCGGAAAACTATATTTCCTATAAAAAGGGGGAGAAATCACCTGGATTCACTTTCAGTCCAGCAGCCCGTGTGGTGGCAGACCTTCTTCAGCCTTCATCTTGCTCTTGCTGTTCCACAGCATCCAGTCATCTCCAACCATGGATCATCTAACACACTCCTTTTGTAGCCGTCAATTGTTCTACAACAGTGTGAAGCCCTCTACAGGCTCTTTCACCTTGTTCTACGTGAGAAAAGGAGCCGTCCAGAAGTGAGTGTGTGTCCGAAGATGGCACGAGAAGAGCCGAGTATGGACTGTATAACAAGCTGATGGTGGAGCTGAGGAACGAAGACCCTCGGTGCATTCCAGAACTTCATGAGAATGCCGCAGCCATGTTTGACGAAGTTGTGGAGCGGCTGAGACCAGATTGACGAAGACAAACACCAACTTCCGGCCACAAGCCTGGAACCCTGCTGAAAGGTGGCACTGACTCTGTCGCCACCTGGCCCTGGGACCCACGTAAAGGAGCATGCAGTACGCCTGGATGGGTGCCACACAACACCATCAGCATTGGGTCAGAGAATGGTGCAGGCCATCATCGAAGAATATCTGGAGGAGCTCCTCCAGTGACCCTCCACTGAAGAAGGCCTAGAAAGAAAGTTGGAGAGGCAGTGGTCATCAGAAGTGAGAACTTCACCCCACACTGTTGAGCCATAGGATGGGAAGCACGTGGCCTGCAAAGCTCCACCACTTCAGGGTCCACTTATCACAACTACAAGGGTTCTTCAGCATCAAATCCTCTTATTGCAATCGTGCCTGACTACAAGTTCATGTACTCGATGCTTTCAGGCAACGGCGTCAGCTTCAGATGCCCAGGTATACAACACCATCACCTCAGGAGGGGCTGGAAAGCAACCTCACTCATGGGTTCCCAGATCCCAGAACCCCTGCCCACGACACACAGATGTGCCCTACTTCATCCATGGGGGATGATGCTTCTCCCTCACAACCTAACCTCTCTGACAAGCACCTACACTTCGAGATGCCCTCAACCCGTGAAGAGAAGGATCTTCAACTAAAGCTGTCCAGGGCAAGGCGGTGTGGAGAACGCCTTTGGCCATCGCTGGCCAACAGGTTTCCAGGTTACTTCTCACCCACCATGCAGCATCGCCCAGAGACGGTGAGGAACAACGTGAAGTCTTGCTGTCATCCTGCAAAAATCTCATGCGCACTCGCTACCCAGTGTTCGCAGAACAGGCTCGTGGAGCGCACAACAGGCAATGGGGACATGGAGCCTGGTGATGGAAGGCAGGGTGAAACCTGATAGATACTGTGGATTGTGCAAGCCCCAACAGAGCTTCACCGTGAAGGGAAGAAGCAGGCACACTCCTGGAAAACACTGGTGCAAACTCCCAGCTGGAACAGATGGAGTGGCAAGACAGGATTTAGATCTTCATGGCTATGCTTCCATTTCAACTTGTCCATCAACACTGATGAGATTGTGCCATTGTTTGTTTGAGTGGGCCCCTAAATTGAACAGGGCATTTAATAAAGAGTTGTGTTTATGCTAAATGTTTGATGATAAAGATTAATTTGTTATTTGATAATAAAGGGCCTAGGTGATGGCATCTGGAGGGTGGACCAGTACAGTTCCCACTAGTGCTTGCATCTGGAGGTTTATACTATCCATACGCTATTACCATCCACAGGTAATCCTAACCACAACTCACACAATTACCCACACCGTATCCCTGCCCATTCACACGGTATCCCAACCCATCCCACCAGCTCCTATTACCCATCCCACAGATTATTCCTTACCTCATCACAAGCATGCAAGCGTTAAACGATTTCTAAAAGTTTCCACCAAGGACTTTATTGATTAAAAGAAAACGGAACCAAGAATGTGTGAATGCAAAGATAAATTTATTAATACAAACTGTAAAGCAAAATGACCCAAGAAAGTTGTCCCAAGCAAGATAAAGTCAACAGGTAGCAACCCGTCTCTGGCACTCTTTCTCAGTCACTCTGAAGGCGTGCCCATTAAGTCTGTCAGGGGGAAGGGTCCAGGTGCTTGTGGAGGTGGCGCTGCTGCATGCTTGGTCTGAGGCGCCATTGAGGGCCTGCCCCGAGAGGGAAACAGGGAGGGTGTGTGGAGGAACTCCAGAGAGAGTGGCTCAGTTCTGCTGATGCGTTGAGAGCCCTTTCCTCATGACACTGGTGTCAGTCCCAAAACTGATGACATGATGTCTGAGGCCCGGGCTTGGCTGTGGGTGGGGAAGGAGGAGTTAGTGGGGCTGTCTGGTCTGCAGCTGGCGGTTGAGCGCGTGGTGGCATCTGTGGCCGTGGATGCCATCTGTCATGGGTTTGGCATCTGGCTTGGCATGCGGTGGCATCTGTGGCATCCCGTGGCATCCAGTGCATTGTGTGCTGTTCGATGAACTGTGGCTGGGACTGGGAAGGGCTGGCCTGCTGCCTGCTGATTTTACTAGTGTAACGGCCTGTAGCTGTAGCCTTGGAAGGTGAGGGCCTGTGGCAGAAGCCTTGGAAGAGGCTTGTTGCAGTCACCCTGGGTGGAGAGCAGACCTCGACTGGCTTGGAGCAGGTTCAGCTGGGCCTGGAGGGTTGTGCCAGAAGACCTGTGATCCTCTCCTTTCAATCACCTGGTACTGTGATTCACGACATGTCCATCGAGGGTCTGGTTGATGATAGGTGAGAAGGGGCTTGCGGTTGGAGGATGGTATGTCAGGGTTGTATCCAGCTGAGAGAGGGAGAATCTACAGCTGCTTTTGATGTGTCTCCTGATCTCCAGCAGGACAGTGTTGGCCTCTACCCCTCCGGTTACCTCTCTCCTGCTTTCTGTGGAAGTGGAGCTGGGAGTGGGTATGGTTTGGTCTCTGGTGCAGTGGCCCTCTCCTTGCTCCACTGCATCAGGGGTCTCACGCACTCGCCACGCGGGAGTGCAAGCTGTCGGGGGGGTCTCCTCGTCGGGGCGCTCCACAGAGTACCTGCCCTGGAACACAGGAGCTGACTCTTGGCCAGAAGAGGACTGGCTCTCTGATGGCTTGCTGAGAGAGAGGGGTAGACAGAGGGCTGCTCCTTGGTGCCGCGCGACCCTCACCCTCCCAAGATAGCTGCACTTGGCCATTACATAGGTCTCCCGGTCGGTTGAAGCTTTTGACCGCCGCCTGGCCAGACTTCTTGAGGCAGCTTCCCGTTACCGGTGTGCCATTGTGCCTCCACCACCCGGAGGAGCGACCTCTTAAGTGTAGCCCAGGCTCTCCGCCTTCTCTCTCCAAGCCGCCTGCTTCCTCTGGGTCGTCTCGATAGAGCTTGTGTCCACTTCCGCCATTAGTAACTCGTCTCCCTCACCATTTCGAGCACCTCATCCTTCATGTTCCCTTCCGATGGAGTATTGCCTCCTCTCCCTATCTCACGTTATGCCTCTTCCTCCCTCTGGCAGGACCTTCTTGGGCCCTCATCAATGGCTTTGAGGTTTCTAGGGGCTGCTCCAACCACACCATCACAGCAAACAACAACAGGCAGGAGCCAAACGCCAAAGCACCAGCAGCACCAGTGGCAGCAGCCAGGCTAGACGCAAACACAGCAGCACCAGGCACTAGCAGGCCTGAGAGCCAGCGACGCACAGCGAGGCTACACCAGCCAGCAGAAGCACCAGCAAGACCAGGAGCACCGCAGCCAAGGAGCAGCGCCCAGAAGAAGCCACCAGCAGAAGCACCGCACACAGAGCGACGCGTGTCAACCAGGGCACCGACCGAGCCCCAGCAAGTAAGCCACCAGCAGAAGCACCAGCACCAGGAGCAGCACCAGCCGAGTTAAGCAACAGCAGATAAATACAGCAAGCCACCGGAGCAGCGCCAGCCAGAAGCCCCAGCACCAGCAAGTCAGCCTGAGCAAGGCAAGAAGCCCCAGCAGACAGCAGAGTCATGGCCAGGGGGTGGGATGGTGCGCCCTGTCCTTTCTTAGCCAGGCCTGGACAGAAGATGGCACAGGCTTCTCTTGCTCCCATCGTTGCTGGCTGGAGATGTGTCTGGCAGCAGTCTTTCCTCGAATGGTGACCCTCTTGCAAGCTGCATCTTTAATATCGCGGGCTTGAACACAATGCATCCTCCCCGCATGTGCCAGGTGAACGCTTTGCGTCTGGCTATGGCATCCGCTAGGCATCCGCTGAGGCTTCCAGATAGCATCGCTTGTATCGCACTCGGCATCCCGCTCTTGCAATCCATTCCTCCGCTGCGTGTCGGCCTTCGCTGTGCTCCCCGCGAAGCACCTGCGGATGTGCCATCCACTTCCATCTGCTTTCCATCCGCTTAGGCTTTCCTGTGACGCATCTGCTTTCATCCTGGCTACGTCCCTCCCTTCAGTCCGTTCCTTTCCGTTGGTTGTCTGCTTCTGTTTATCGCAAATTTGGAGCACTTTTGGGCAGCGGATTAATCAACGGATGAAAATTTTCTTGTCCGCTGTGTCCTTTTTACATACTTTTTGCATCCGTCGGCCTATGTGACAGGCCCTTTATTGGACCCTACTTGGAGCAGCTTATATCCTCCAATGCTTAACAGTACCTAGGTCCTTGGTTAGGACTCAGCGGTTGAGCTACCAACCAGCCCCAAAGAATCTCATCAAAGATTATCAACAACAACAGGAAGCATCATCATAATCTTCTTCTTCCTCATCCCCCTCCTCTTTCTCTCCTCCTCCTCCTCCTCCTGCTCCTCCTCCTCCTCCTCCTCCTCCTCCTTCTTCTTCCTTGACCACTATGATTTTTATTTTTTCACTTTTATCTTCTGATAGACCACAAGTGTCTTTTTCTAAATTTCTTTTTCTTAATTTATTCTTAAAACAGTGTTTTCCAGTAGGCTAAGGAAGCTACTGACAAGAGATAACAACATGAAAAGCCCATCCAGCCCAGCACTCCATATCATCCAGTGGTCAGCTGGATACATTTCGAAAATCCTCCCAAAATTGATAGATTGAAGATCCATGAATCTCTTTTCTTGCCTTGTAAATCCACTTAAGCCAGAATTAGAGGCAATGAAATGTATGTTTCAACTGCTATGTGCTGTATTTTGAAAAAAAGAATTTTCCTCAGTTTCTTCTGCATTTCAGTGCATATAGTTTCAGTGCAATATTGTAAGAGAGAAAGACAAAATATTTTTTCCACTATTGTTATTTATTTATTGAACTTACAGGCCACTTTTATCACATTAAACTCTGAGATAGATATTATATGTAGTAATAGAAATATAATAATAAATAATGCTACAAAATGATTAACCTTTATAAAGTAGATACAATATAACAGATGGTATCATAAGATGCTCAGATAGATATACTTTTCTATTCTATTCCCTAAAGTGAAGGGTTGTGACAAGCTTCCAGGAAATCATGCCATGCATGAAGTTATGTATCTCTGTTATGCTTCCTCTTATCTGTCTGTGTTCCAAGCTTAATAAATAATCAATGCCCCCAACTGCTAACATATTTTCTAATAGGAGAGCTGCGTCAGCCCTTTAATTATTTGGAGTGATCTTTTTTCTTTGCAAATAAACATGAGAAAATGGGCAGCCACATGTTGTGGGGGCTGGCCTGAGCAATTTGGAAATGCTGCAACATTATCCACATTCAAGCTATTCCAAAAAAGATGTTAAAAGGGATCTTTTAACATCAAGGAATATCATTTCTTGTAAAATGCATCAAGAGACTCCAGGCATGTTTACACACTTGGAGATGAAACCAAATAAAGGGGCTGGAGCCTGGAGAGGATCTTCATATTACATACAATATTTACATATTTCATACTACCGGAGGGTAATCCCAGTGATTCATATTTTCAAATCTCAAGCATTTAGAAAAAGACTGGGGACAAAGTTTCCAATTTACATATTTTGATGTTCTGTTTCTTTCCACACATGTCTTTGCCTTCTGGCAAAACATTACCAGAAGGCCTTAAAAAAATAAACACA
The DNA here is from genome assembly GCA_004320025.1 of Laticauda laticaudata. Lineage (NCBI taxonomy): Eukaryota > Metazoa > Chordata > Lepidosauria > Squamata > Elapidae > Laticauda > Laticauda laticaudata. The sequence continues at coordinate 265 of BHFT01048204.1, read as the reverse complement.
AGAAGCCACATACAGTATCTTATAGCAACCATTTAAATAGCCCTACCTTGAAACCAGCAATATGCAAATCTTACCATGTGGCTCTTTTACTTGGTTTGCGGCATTGTGCTGTCCCAGTCAATCTATGGGAATTGGATAGTTACTTAGGAATTATGAGCTGTCCCCTTAAGGGAATGCATCATGGTAACTGTAGTTAAAGGTATCCTGGGAAATGTAGTTCATGTCACGTGGCCACATCTGTAATCCTGATTGGTCACTGAATTGA
>BHFT01048202.1:19127-29177 GCA_004320025.1 Laticauda laticaudata | reverse complement strand
TGGATCAGCAGCTCCTTGGGCAGTTTGAGCTTCCTGAGTTGGCACAGAAAGAACATTCTTTGTTGTGCTTTTATGATGAAGTTCTTGAAGTTAGGTGTCCATTTTAGGTTTCATTTTATTTCATTAAGTGAAGTTTAAGATTGGGACAATGCTGAAGATGCTGCGAATGATCAAAACCACTGGAAAACATTGGCTGCCACATGTGCTTCACACAGGACCTGATGATGATGATGATGATCTGTGTGAAGGCCTTCTGATGGTGAGCAATTTGTAAAGAATGTGCTGCCATAGTCCATCTTGCAAAAGAGAGATGGCAGGTATCTCAAGCATTTTCCCACTGGAATCAAGAATCCATTCTCACCAAAATGGAATGACAGAGTTGGAAGGGACCTTAGAGGTCTTCTAGTCCAACCCCCTGCTCAGATAGGAAACCCTACACCACTTCAGACAAATGGTTATCCAATCTCGTCTTTAAAACTTCCAGTGTTGGGGAATTCACAACTTCTGCAAGCAGGTTGTTCCACTGGTTAATTGTTCTCACTGTCAGGAAATTTCTCCTTGGTTCTAGGTTGCTTCTCTCCTTGATTAGTTTCTACCTGTTGCTTCTTGTCCTGCGTTCTGGTGCTTTGGAGAATAGTTTGACTCCCTCTTCTTTGTGGCAACCCCTGAGATGTTGAAAGACAGCTATCATGTCACCCATAGTCCTTCTTTTCATAAACTAGACCAGGGATCTTCAAATATGACAGTGTTAAGACTAGTAGACTTCAACTCCCAGAATTCCTCCTCCAGTCATGTTAACTCAATAATTCTGGGTGTTGAAGTCCCCAAGTCTTCAAGCTATCAAGTTTGAAGACCTTTGGACTAGAAATACCCAATTCCTGCAACCATTCTTTATAGGTTTTAGCCTCCAATCCCCTAATCATCTTTGTTGCTCTTCTCTGTTCTCTTTTCAGAGTCTCAATATCTTTTTTACATCGTGGTGACCAAAAGTGGATGCAGTATCCCAAGTGCCGCCTTACCAAGGCATTATAAAATAGTATTAATACTTCATGTGATTTTGATTCTATCTCTTTGTTAATGCAGCTTAGAGCTGAGTTGGCTTTTTGGGCAGCTGCAGTACATGACTGGCTCAAGGTAGCATCTTTTCAGATATATGGGTTTGATTAAAAAGCATAAGCTTTTGTGATCCTACAGCTCATTTCATCAAATGCAGAAGCTTCGTGTGTATCCGATGAAGCTTGTAAAATGTAGATCCTCCACATTGGATGAAGAGAGCCGTCGTTCATGAAAGTTTATGCTTTCAAACAAATTTATTCCTCTGAAAAGATGCTACCAGCGACCTGATTTGTGATTACCACAGCCAAGCAGGACTCTCCTCCTGGAACTTTAGCTATTCACTTTTAATGAGCCGTTCTTGGAACTGCAAACTGAAGCTTCCTTCTCCTGAACATTTGGAGATAAACTTTAATTTTGTTTCTTGGAGGAGATTTTGTTTCTTGAAGGACCAGGGGAGACAGGATAGCAGTCTTCCAATATTTGAGGGGCTGCCACAGAGAGGAGGAAGGGGTCAAGCTATTTTCCAAAGCACCCAAAGACCAGACAAGGAATAATGGATGGAAACTGAACAAGGAGAGATTCAATCTGGATATGAGGAAAAACTTTCTGACAGTGAGAACAATCAGCCCATGGAACAGAAGTTGTGGGAGCTTCATCACTGGAAGCTTTCAAGAAGAGATTAGACTGCCATCTGTCAGAAATGGTGTAGAGTCTTCTGCTCAAGCAGAGGGTTGGACTAGATGACCTACAAGGTCCCTTCCAACTCTATTAATCTGTATCTGTATCTAAATTATGGATGTTGAAGTGCACAAGTATTAACGTTGCTCAGGCTGGACACCCAGATCTACAGTATCTTGTGATGTTACCTATTTATATGATGGACAACTTTAACTTGATTCCCCAAGAGAGGTCACAAGGAAGAGCCTTGATGCCAAGGAACTCAAAAATGGTGCAAAATAATAAGCAGGATGATAATGGTTCATGGCTTGACTTGCAGGTAAAGTTAAGCCAGTATTTTTTTAAAAGTTTGTAAAATAAACCACCTGACTCGCCTGTCATGCTGAGGCTAAAAACTAACCCTAACCCTATCAATATATTTTCACCACAACTGTTCTACCCAGCTAACGGGTTACACCACAATTGTACGGGTTACACCACAACTGTTAAAATACTTTTAACAGCTCTTGCTGCTACATAAGAGCAGAGAAGATTGACACAAGCCAACCATCAAAAAGACGTCCAGCAGATGTGGAGAACTGACAGCCTCAGGGTGTGTCCTCACCCCAATTTTAAGAGTTCTCTGCCAGCAACTCACTGACACCTGTGTAAAAGAGCTATCTGAGTTTTCCTTAGCTGCAGGCTGCAGATCAGAATGAAAACAAGAAAGGGCAGGAAGACCAAGGCAGCAAGAGACTAAGTAGTGCTACCTCTTCAGCCTGTAGCCTCCCTCGTTGTTTGCCTCAGGAACAAGGACCCTCAACAGGATCTGCTCAACTGCAGCATCTGCAGATGTTTTCCAGAGCTGCTTTTGATCAACCAGTGAGGGCATCTTTGTTGTCCAAGGGGAAAAAAAGCAAGGATGGCACTCAGGCTATGTATAAACCCCAACCTAGAAGTCTGGATGGAAAAAAAAATATCCTTCCTGGGAGCAGAGGCACATAATCTTCTTCAACAGAGTAGTGTTTTATCAGTTGACAGTTCATATTCTTGGAAGTCTTGCAATAATGTCTCGGAATCGCTTAACAAAACTTAGAACTAACCATGCTGGAGGGTCAGATTTAACTACCTTTGCTCCATGAAAAGTGTGCATGCAGGTGAAGAAATGCCAAGGGAATAATCTCTCGTACATGGCCAACTGATGGACAAAAGGCTTGGCAAGAAAAGATAACTACAATGATTCCCCCCCTAAAAATACAAAGTATTTTTCTTTTAAGACTAGTGTATGAAGAGTATTCAGCTTGGGGTCATTGTTGCACACCCAACTTCCTGGTAATCTTTGCAGCAGGGGTGGGGTTCAAATTTTTTATCAACCAGTTCTGTTGGCGTGGCTAGGTGGGTGTGGCCATGTGACTGGGTGGGTGTGGCTTCTTCTTTTTTGCAGCAACCCCCCCCCCTTTGCTCCATTTTTGGGCTCCTGGGCTTCAGGGAAGCCTCCTGGGGGAGGTGTTTTTGTTCCCAGGAAGCTTCTCTGAGGCCCAGGAAGGCAAAAAATGGTGTGCGTGGGGGTGCAGCACACACATACCCTGCTCCCACTCCCCTCCATGCACCCCTTTTTGCCTCCTGGGCCTTCGGGAAGCCTCCTGGGAGAAGCAATAAGACAATTAGGGGGATCCCAGCACAGCTGATCATCAGAACAGCTGATCATTGGGAGGGGGAAAGATACCTTCAAGAGTGACTGGGCAGGGGAGGACGCAGTCAGTGATGTCGCACATGTGTGTTAAGGACTGACTGGGCAGGGAGGGGAGGGGTGGGGCCAGCCAGGGTCACAATTTGCTGGTTCTCCGAACTGCACAGAATCATAACAACTGGTTCTATAGAACCGGTCCGAGCCGGTAGAATCCCACCCTTGCTTTGCAGGCACCAACTTCCAGAGCATGGTTTTTAGCTCATCTTCTTCGCCACGCTGGCGTAGGTGCGTTCGATCTCCTCATCAGCTGGACAAGTGTGGCCAAACTCATTCCGGGCATAAGCATGACGGAGATAGCGCCAAACTGCAGTCATCTCCGAAGGGATCTCAAAGTTGCGATACTTCTTGGCAGCAATCTAGAAACATGGGAGAGAACCAACAAAGGGGGAGGGGGAAATGCCAGTGAGAAAACGAGCAGATTACATCTGTTTTGTCAAGAACAAACAATTCACCAATAAACTGCTTCACCACAAATTTGGATGAGAAAGGAAGACATAACACAGGGGCTGTAACTCATCTGAGAAAAAGAGATGAAGGTCCATCCAAGAGCAAGATGCATTCACCTTGATGATGTTGAGTTTGGGTAGAAGGTTGCAGTCTGCTAATGTCATCCGGTTTCCATCCAAGAATTTCCTTTCAGAAACCAGAAGGTCCTCAGCGCAGTTCTGGTCAATTTCTTCAGACAGGGGGTTTCTTAAGTAATCATCCAAGCGCTGGAACTCTTTCAGTAAAGCTTTCTCCAAATCTGAAGCACAAGGGATAAAAAGTGGAAACCAATGCATCTTTCTTCACTTCTAATGGATTATAGATAATATTCAGCTTATGGCCACTGTAGGGATCAAAATTTCCATTCCTAATCAAGGCAGTTGTTAAGTTATTCACTCCCAGTTTTTTGATAGCAATAGCACGTAGGCTTATATCCTGCTTCATGGTGCTTTTACAGCCCTCTCTAAGTGGTCTCTAAGCCAGCCCCCAACAATCTGGCTTCTCATTTTACCCACCTCGGAAGGATGGAAGGCTGAGTCAACCTTGCACCAGTCAAGATCGAACTGCTGGCAATATGCAGAATTAGCCTGCAATACTACATTCTAACCACTGTGCCATCACGGCTTTGATAGCAATAGCACTTAGACTTATATACCACTTCACAGTGTTTTACAGCCCTCTCTAAGTGGTTTACAGAGTCAGCCTCTTGCCCCCAACAATCTGGGTCCTCATTTTACCGACCTCGGAAGAGGATGGAAGGCTGAGTAAACCTTGAGCCTGGTGAGATTCGAGCTGTCAAATTGTCAGCAGCTGGCAGAAGTAGCTTGCAGTACTGCATTCTAACCACTGCACCACCACGGATCTTTCTGTACCACAGTTGTTAAGTGAGCCATGTGGTTGCTAAGTGAAACCGGCTTTCCCTATTTGATTTGGTTTTTCTGGAGCCATCTGGGAAGGTCACAAATGATGATCCCATGACCTGGGACATTGAATCATCCTAAATGCATGCCGATTTGCCAAGCAAGGCAATTTTGATCAGGTGAGCATGGGGAATGGTTGTAAGTGGGAGGATTGGTCATAAGTCACTTTTTTCAGTGTTGTTATAACTTCAAATGGTCACTAAATGAATAACTGTAAGTCAAGGACTAATTTTGCTTATCAGACACAAACATTTGTAAGAGATATTTAAAAAAAAGAAAAGGAATCCCCGCGTGAGAAAAACAGGCCTGTGTTTCCCCCATTTCTTACTTTTATTTGCTTCCTTATGGGGGTTCTTGATGTATGCGGAGAATTTGGCAAAAATGTTTCTGCCCACATCCATGGACTCCTTGTTTTGAGGAGTGAGCTGTGGGTACCTTAACAAGAAATGTAATGTTAATTTTCTACCACGCCAATGAATAACACAAGACATTTGGTTCAAAATCAATTGTTAAAGAAATCAATCTCTTGAGGACAAGGAGACAAGATTTTTAAAGCAAAGTTATGATGATACACCCGGGATCAAAAACCTGAATAACCAAAATCCTAGAGAATAAAAATAGAATAGAATGCAGAATAAGAATAAAATAGAATTCAGAATAAGTATAGAATGCAGAATAAGAATTATAATAGAATTGAATAGAATGCAGAATAAGAAGAGAAGAGAACAGAACAAGGACATTAGATGAGCATAGACTAGAATAGAATAGTATAGTGGAATGGAATGGAATATATCTTTATTGGCCAAGCGTGATTTGACACACAATAAATTTGTCTTTGGTGCACAAGCTCTCAGTTTACATAAAAAATACATTCTTCAAGAATCATAAGATGCAACACTCAGTGATAGTCATGGGATACTAAATAAGCAATCAAAACAGAGGTGCTATTCAGCAGGTTCTGACCAGTTCTGGAGAACCAGTAGCAGAAATTTTGAGTCGTTCGGAGAACCGGCCAATCCCACCTCTGACTGGCCCCACCAAGCCCCCATCTCTTCTCTGCCTCCCATTGAGTCCCAGCTGATCGGCTGGGTCTTCTTTGGTTGCCCTGCACAGGAGAACGGAGCTGGAAAGCAGGTCAGTGGGGTGGGGAGGGAAGGGGGATTTTGCAGTATCCTTCCCCTGCCATGTCCACCAAGCCACACCCACAGAACCGGTAGTAAAACTTTAAAAATCCAATCACTATTAAAGCTATTGTAGGACTTGTTTTTAAAGTTAGAAGGTAGGTATGTTTCGGCTCTGATTGTTAGCAGTTGGGTCCTTGAAATCCAGAGATGTAGAGGAGGAAGAGGAAGAGGAGGGGGGGAGAAGGGGGAGGAGGGGAGGAGGAGGAGGAGGAGGAGTGGTGGTGTTCATGATTCTGGCCAAGCAAAAAAGAGACAGATAGGTAAATATAAGCAATTAAAAACGTTGGCCGCTAGAGAGCAACATTACCATGCCATCTCTATTTTCTTATCTTTCCATTCCAAAAATAAATCTGGACATTTTAGTGCCTTTCTGGTGAGTTTCCACAATATAACTGAGAAATCGAGAGCATTGAAAAGAACACGATTAACCTGGTATAATCTATGGCGGTTTTCCCCCAGTCTGGTCCCTTTCAGATGGGGTGGATTACAGTCCCCAACCATTATGTGTGTGTGTGTGTGTGTGTGTGTGTGTGTGTTTCTTTATTTATTNAGTCCCCAACCATTATGTGTGTGTGTGTGTGTGTGTGTGTGTGTGTGTGTGTTTCTTTATTTATTAATAAACAATTAATGTGGCCCATCTCGTGATCAAAAGCAACTCTGGGTGGCTTTATTTCCCCCAGTTAAAGATCATGCCTACTGAGGATTATGAATATTGTAGTCTGAGACATCAGAAGGGCACTCATTTTGGGGAAGCCCACTTCCAATTGACTGCAGTTCCTCTGTGTGTGTGTGTGTGTGTGTGTGTGTGTTTGAGAGAGAGAGAGAAGGGGGAGAGAGAGAAGGCATAATCTGTATAAGAATACAGGAACAGCAGATCATGCCCCTGCCCTCCCCTCCCCCTTCTCTCTTCCTCTCTCAACCACAACGACACACACACACACACACAACACAGAAGAGGAACTGGCAGGTCAGATTGGGAAGTGGGCTTCCCCAAAATGATTGTGTCCGCTTCTGATGTTCAGTACTGACAATATTCATTAATCTCATAGGGCATGATCTTTGAACCTGGTGGGAAATAAAGCCACCCAGGTTGCTTTTGATCACGGAGATGGGCCACTATTAATTGTTTATTAATAAATAAGAGAACACACACACACACACAAACACACACACACACATAATGGTTTGGGGACTGTAATCCACCCCATCTGAAAAGGGACCAGACTGGGGAAAACCGCCATATGATTATACCAGGTTAATCGTGTTCTTTTTTCAATGCTCTCGATTTTCTCAGTTTATATCGTAGGAAACTCACCAGAAAGGCACATAAAAGTCGTCCAGATTTATTTTTGGAATCGAAAGATAGAAAATAGAGATGGCCATGTAATGTGCTCTCTACGCGGCCACGTTTTTAATTGCTTATATTTACCTATCTGGTCTTTTTTTGCTTTGGCCAGACATCGATGTAACACCACCACTCCTCACGTCCTCTCTCCCTCCTCCCGTCACTCCCCTTTCTCCCCTCGCTCTTCCTCTTCCTCTCTACATGCTCTGGATTTCAAGACCCAACAGGCAACAATCAGAGCGGAAACATACCTACCTCATAACTTTAAAACAAGTCCTACAATAGCTTTCAATAGTGATTGGTGATTTTTAAAGTTTAACTACCGTTTGTGAGGCTGTGGTTGGTGGAACATGGCGGGGAAGGATAACTGCAAAAATCCCCCCTTCCCTCCCCACCCACTAACCTGCTTCCAGCTCGTTCTTCCTTGGTTCGGCAGGGCAACCAGAAGAGACCAGCGATCACTGGGACTCAAATGGAGGCAGAGAAGAGATGGGCTTGGTGGGCCAGTCAGAGGTGGGGATTGGCCGTTTCTGCCGAACGATCCAAAATTTCTGCTTACTGGTTCTCCAGAACTGGTCAGAACCTTGCGAAATAGCACCTCGTTTTGATTGCTTATTAGTAACTCCATGACTATACTGAGAGTGTTGCATCTTATCAATGATCTTGAAGAATGTATTATTTTATGTTAAACTGAGAGCTTGTGCACAAAGACAAATTATTGTTGTGTCAAGCATCACCGCTTGGCACAATAAGATAGTATTCCATTCCGATTCCACATATACTATTCTATTCCTAGTCTAGCTCATCTAATAGTCCTTGTGTTCTGTTTGCTCTCTCTTCTTATTCTGCATTCTATCAATTCATTATAATTCTTATTCTGCATTCCTATACTTATTCTGATCTATTTTATTCTTTTCTGCATTCTAATTCTATTTTTATTCTCTAGGGATTTTGGTTATTCAGTTTTGATATCCCGGGTGTATCATCATTAACTTTGCGTTTAAAATCTTGTCTCCTTGTCCTCAAAGGAGTTGATTCTTAACAATTGATTTTGAAACCAAATGTCTTGTGTTATTCATTGGGTCTGTGGTAAAATTAACATTACAAATTTCTTGTTAAGGTACCCACAGCTATCCTCAAACAAGGAGTCCATGGATGTGGCAGAAACATTTATTGCCCAATTCTCGCATACATCAAAACCCCCATAAGGAAGCAAAAAAGTAAGAATATGGGGGAAAACACAGCCTGTTTATTCTCACGCCGGGGATCCTTTCTTTTTTTTAATATATCTCTTACAAATGTTTGTGTCTGATAAGCAAAATTGTCCTTGACTTACAGTATAGTTTGTGGAGCATTTGAAGTTATAACAACACGAAAAAAGGTGACTTATACGCAATCTCCCACTGTACAACCATTCCCATCGCTCACCTGATCAAAATTGCCTTGCTTGGCAAATCGGCATGCATTTAGGATGATTCATGTCCAGGTCATGGGATCTCATTTGTGACCTTCCAGATGGCTCCAGAAAACAAATCAAATAGGGGAAACCGGTTTCAGCTTAGCAACCACATGGCTCACTTAACAACTGTGGTTACGAAAGATCCGTGGTGAGTGCATGGTTAGAATGCAGTATGCAAGCTACTTCTGCCAGCTTGACAATTGACACTCGAATCTCACCAGGCTCAAGGTTTCTCAGCCTTCCATCTCTTCGACGAGGTCGGTTAAAATGAGGACCCAGATTGTTGGGGGCAAGAGGCTGACTCTGTAAACCACTTAGAGAGGACTGTAAAACACTGTGAAGTGGTATATAAGTCTAGGCCTATTTGCTATCAAATGCGTGATGGCACAGTGGTTAGAAATGTAGGTATTGCAGGCTAATTCTGCATATTGCCAGCAGTTCGATCTTCGACTGGTGCAAGGTTGATCAGCCTTCCATCCTTCCGAGGTGAGGTAGAAGGAGAAGCCAGATTGTGGGGCGTGGCTTAGAGACCACTCTTAGAGAGGGCTGTAAAAAGCAACCATGAAGCAGGATATAAGCCTACGTGCTATTGCTATCAAAAAACGGGATGCAACTAACTTAACAACTGCGCTATTAGGAATGGAAATTTTATCCCTACAGTGGCCAATAAGCTGAATACTTATCATATAATCCATTAGAAGTGAAGAAAGATGCATTGGTTTCCACTTTTTAATCCTTGCTGCTTTCAGATTGGAGAAAGTTTACTGAAAGAGTTCCAGCGCTTTGCGATGATTACTAAGAACCTCCTGTCTGAAGAAATTGACCAGCAACGCGCTGCAGGACCTTCGGTTTCTGAAAGGAAATTCTTGGATGGAAACCGGATGACATTAGCAGATGCAACCTCCTGCCAAACTCAACATCATCAAGGTTGAATGCATCTTTCCTTGGATGGACCTTCATCTCTTTTTCTCAGATGAGTTACAGCCCCTGTCCGTTATGTCTTCTTTCTCATCCAAAATTTGTGGTGAAGCAGTTTATGCAGTGAATTGGTTTGTTCTGACAAAACAGATGTAATCTGCTCGTTTCCTCACTGGCATTTCCCCCTCCCCCTTTTTGGTTCCTGTCCCATGTTTCTGATTGCTGCACAGAAGTATCGCAACTTTGAGAGTCCCTTCGAGATGACTGAGTTTGCG
>BHFT01048202.1:3456-19102 GCA_004320025.1 Laticauda laticaudata | reverse complement strand
CTCTCTCTCTCTCTCTCTCTCTCTCTCTCTCTCTCACACACACACACACACACACACACACACACACACACACACACACACGATGCACTGCAAGGAATGCTCTCCTTTGGGGCTCTTGTTCTTTAAAGAGCCTCCTGTTTATTGCAGCTGCAGCCAGACAATTCAGACAGTGGTTGCCAACAATGAGCGCATCCTGGCCTCCCTTGGAACCTTTGGGGCTGAGCAATTCTTTTGGCTCCCTGGCTAGTTTTCAATCCTTTAAAAAAAAAAAAAAGAGGGCGGGAGGGCGGAAGGGATTTTCATGGACAACCCTACCTCGGCAGTGGTTCTGCAAAGAAACACAAAACTACCCAGGCAACCACAACTGTGACCTTTCCTGCAGCATTTGTGCCTCTCCCTCCCCTTGGAAAAAAGCTTGCCCATCTCTCTCTCTTCCCTAGCCTCTCCATTTGTCCTCTGTCTGATGCTTGACTTCCCTCCATTGTTTTTAATCTCTCTGGCCACCACACTTCCTCCCTGATCCTGGTGGGAAACAGATGGCTCTTGCAAGCTGTCCCTCTTTCATCCAGGACCATCGGATCGCAGCCTCTCTGCCAGAAGTCATCTCTGCAACATGTCCCTTTGGTTCTTCAAGGTAAACAGGGTTCAGATGGCTGAATATCCAAGCAGACATTAAATGGCTCTGAGCAAAGCACTGAGACTTTGTATGTGCCTGGTTATATGTTGCAAGTTTGGAATGCATGCAGAGATGAGCAGCTAAGATAATTAATGACCTAGTGACTAAAACAGATGAAGAACCGTTGCAGGAATTGGGTATGGCTAGTCTAGAGAAAAGGAGGGCTAGGGGTAAGCAGTCTTCCACTATTTGAAGGGCTGCTACAAATAAGAAGGGGGTCAACCTATTTTCCAAAGAACCAGAAGGCAAGACAAGAAACCATGGGTGGAAACTAATCAAGGAGAGAAGCAACCTGGAATTGAAGAGAAACTTCCTAACAGTGAGAACAATTAATCAGTGGAACAACTTGCCTGCACAAGTTGTGGGGGTTTCATCCCTGGATGTTTTAATAACCACACCTAGAGTACTGTATCCAGTTTTGGTTACTATACTTTAAAAAGATGTTGAGACTCTAGAAAAAGTGCAAAGAGCAACCAAGAGGATCAGGGGACTAGAGGCTCAAACATATGATAAACTGTTGCAAGAACTGGGCATGGCTAGTTTAGTGAAGAGAAGGACCAGAGGAGACATGATAGCGGTCTTCCAATGTTTGAGGGGCTGCCACAGAGAGGAAGAAGGGGTCAAGCTATTCTCCAAGGCACCCAAAGGCCAGACAAGGAATAATGGATGGAAACTGAACAAGGAGACGTTCAACCTGGAAATAAGGAGAAATTTTCTGACAGTGAGAACAATCAACCGATGGAACAGAATTTGCCTTCAGAGGTTATGGGAGCTTCATCACTTGAGACCTTCAAGAAGAGACTGGACTGCCATTTGTCAGAAATGGTGTAGGGTCTCCTGCTTGGGCTGGGGGGGTTGGACTAGATGACCTACAAAGTCCCTTCCAACTCTGTTGATCTGTTAAAGAAAGGAGCAACCTGGAATTGAGGAGAAACTTCCCAACACTGAGAACAATGAAACAGTGGAATAGGTGTAAGTGCTCCATCATTGAAGGCTTTTAAGAAGAGACTGGACAATCACCTGTCTCAAATGATATAGGGTCAAATGCTTTAGCAGGGTGTTGGACTAGAAGACCTCTAAGATCCCTTCCAACTCTATTATTCTGTATTGAGACTTAGCCTTGCTTGGAACATGACTTTGAACATTAAAAACCCCAAAATGCCTTGTTCCCCCCACAACAGAGTCTGCCAAGAATGAATGTCTGAAGTAGGGTGATAAAGACAGAGTGACATTCTTTAGACTTTCAGACTTTAGAATAACTTTATTGTCACTTTGAATGTACATATATTAAAATGAAATTTCATTGCATACAGCTCTCAAAGTGTCTCCACCCCCACACTACATAAAAATTTGGAAAGAAATTTGGAAAGAAATTGAATGAGCATGCAAAATAGGGAATGAAGATACTTAGGTGGTGAGAGTGTCTGTTCCAGAAAATCTTCAATCTTCAGAAAATCTGTTTTCAGCTCCTTGTTGAAGACTAAAAACGGAGGATTGATGCCTGGGGCCAAATCCTTCAGCTCATCCGGTTTCCTAAACCAAAATTACAACACAGAAGAAGAAAAAAATAAACAAAGATGCATCTGACACTGGTTTTATCTCTCCATCTTATCTATCTACTGTACCTTTTTTTTTTCCTTAGATCATCCTTCATTTAACTCTGAGGTCTCCAAACTTGGCAATTATAAGACTTGTGGACTTCAACTCCCAGCTATGCCACCTGGAGAATTCTGGGAGCTGAAGTCCATAAGTTGCCAAATTTGGGGACCCTGATTTAATTCCTAAGAATCCCTAAAGATCCACCTGCAGAGGTTGGACAGAAATCTCAATTTCACTTCACCAATCTTGAAAAATATTCAAGTTTACCTGTGTTTTGATGGACACTTGTACAAATATGTCTGCAGCAGAGTCTTTAATTTCCCAGGTATGCTGCCTCTTTTAACCATCTTTTCACACACTTGGGCATTATTGTGCAGACTTTTCCTTATGTATTGCAGGATTTGATCAAAGCTCCCATTAATAATATTGACCCACGTAGTAGGCTGTGTTGCTATTATCCCTCTCATCTTCTCATCTTTCCCATCTTCTCATTGCTCATCTACTACTATTATGATTTATCAATCGTTCATATCTTATGATTGATGATTATAGCTTAGGATTTATGATCTATGACCTGTCAGTGTCATTGTAGTGTGTTCACTGAGAGCTTCTGCTCTGGAGACAAATTCCTTGTGTGTCCAAACACCCTTGGCCAATAAAGAATTCCATTCAATCAGTCATTTTCAGATTCTAGTTTGGTTTGAAGGCAAGACTTCAGTTGTGTTCACAAACGAATGGAAAATGCATGAAATTTCACTTCCATCCCTCTTACCTTGTCATATCCACAGTGGTGACATTAAATCTGACACCTTTGAGCCATAATACCATAAAGAGGCTTTGACAGAATGGGCAGTTTCCAATGTTCTGTCCATCCAAGCCAGCCTGCCATAAGAACAAAACAAAATAAAACAAAAAAGTGATATATTTGTTCTGAATGACACTTTTCCCAAGACAAGCAATTAGATTGAGCCTGAATTGTCTAGCTTTCTGGATGCTGGCTCTCTGCTCTCCTCAAAGAGATTAAACACCTGGAGCTTCATGCTATAGCATTTCTTTTCTGCAAAGAAATACTTTGCAGAAGCATTTCAGCAGAGAAATGATACTTTGATGACACTGAAGCTCCTTCCACAATTGACAATGCTTAAATATGCTGGAAGAACAAGTCAAAGAAACAATGATAGAATGGGATTTTTTTTTTTTTTGGATATGCTATAGAATTGGATAAGTGGCAGAAANGGATTTTTTTTTTTTTTTGGATATGCTATAGAATTGGATAAGTGGCAGAAACTAAGGGATAGGAACTATAAACTGACAATATTGACAGCATATAAAGAGAATCTGGTGTGCATAAGCGCACCAACGTGCCTACCGTCCCTGTCCTATTGTTTCTTTATTTTTTCTTATATGTATCCATGTATTCATAACTATGTTTATACTTATATCTATTACCTTGTAAGCAATAAACAAATCAAATAAACCAAATAAATAAATAAAAATAAATCTGTACAATATGTTTTATAAATGGTACTTTTGCGACAGCAAAATTAGCAAAAATGCTTAAAGATAAATCAGTTAAATGTTGGAAATGTCATCAAATACCAGGAACATATTATCATATGTGGTGGACTTGCACAGACGCTAAAAGGTATTGGACTAAAATACACACATGGTTGGAGAAAATGATCAAACAACACATAGATTTGAAGCCTGAAATATTTTTTACAAGGAAAGGTACCAGAAGGCTATAGTAAAGAAAATACTTATTTAATTATATATGTTTTAACAGCGGCTAGAATTGTATTTGCCCCAAACTGGAAGAGTGATAAGATATCAGTAGAAGGAAAAATAATTGAAAAAATATTTGAATGTGAAGAAATGAATAGACTGACACTAGAAATTGAAGAAGAAGAAGAATCTGAATATTATATAATATGGGATTTGTTTTACCAATGGATAGAAAATAGAATAAACTAAAAGGGATTAGATGTATTCATAGAATAATAAGGGGAATTAAGGTAATATGAATATTGGATTTCATTTATACTATATATATGGGAATGTGATTATTGTTATGTTGTTAAGTTGAATAAGAAGAATATTATTAATAATAGTTATGAAATTTGAAATATGTACCTAATCAATGCATGATTGAAATGGGATGGATTTTTTGTATATATAAAAATAAAATACAAAATACAAAAAAAGAGAGAGAATACTTGAAACAAGTCTTCCTGCAGATGTGTCTTTGTTACTGAGCTAGGTAATATAAACAGTGCATGGGGAAGTGAAGTTTGCTGCTGTTTGTACATGACTGTTTGTAAGTTAGCCTTCATCAACTTCAATCACAATAGGGCTGGAAGGGACCTTGGAGGTCCTCTAGTCTCAAACAGGAGACCCTATATCTTTCTTAACAAATGGCTGTCCAATCCTTTAAAATCTCCAGTCATGAAGCACCCACAACTCCTGAAGGCAACTTCTGTTCCACTGGTTAATAGTCCTCACTGTTAGGACATTTCTCCTTAATTCCAGGTTGCTTCTTTCCTTGGTTAGTTTCCATCCATTGTTTCTTGTCCTGCCTTCTGGTGGTTTGGAAAATAAGTTGACCCCCCATCTTCTTTGTGGGGCCCCTCAAATATTGGAATGCTGCTATCATGTCACCCTTCGTCCTTCTTTTCTCTAGACTGGCCATACTCAATTCTTGCAATTGTTCTTCATATGATTTTATCTCAAGGCCTTTAATCATCTTGGTTGCTCTTCTTTGCACTTTTTCCAAAGTCTCAACATCTTTTTTATAACATGGTGACCAAAACTGCATGCAGTTTTTAGGATTTATAAAGTAAATTTATACATTTGCTAAGGATTTATAAAGTGGAACTAATATTTCACATCATTTTGATTCTATGCCTCTGTTTATACAACCAAAGATTGTGTTAGCTTTTTTGGCTGCTGTCACACACTGCTGGCTCAAGTTGAAGTGTATTAAACAGGGAGTGCATTCCAGGCATTGACCACTCTGTTGCTGAAGTTGTACTTTCTGCAATCAAGTTTGGAGCAGTTTACTATTGAGTTTGTATCTGTTGTGTGCTCTTCCATTGCTGTGGTTGAAGTTGAAGTAGTCATTAACTGGAAGGACATTGTAGCAGATAATTTTAGGTTCTACGCTTAAGTCCAATCCTTCAAAAAGACCTTGACTATGGTCAGAATGGTCAAACAAATGGCAACTTCAAATCTCAACAAAATAAATACTCTGTCTTACATATCGGCAAAAAAAAATCAGAAAATAAAATACAAGCTGAATAGTCAAGAGCTTGTTGATGATCCAAACTCTGTAAAGGACCTTGGAATATTCATCTCTAATGATCTAAGTGCTACAGCCCACTGAAACTACATAGCCAAAAAGGCATTAAGAGTTGTTAACCTAATCTTATGTAGCTTTTTCTCTGGTAATATTACATGACTAACTAGAGCATACAAAACATTTGCTAGACCAATACTCAAATACAGCTCATCAGTCTGGAACCCACATGACATATCTAATATTAGCACAGTTGAGAAAGTCCAGAAATATTTCACAAGAAGAGTTCTCCACTCCTCTACTCGTTGTAGAAGACCTTATGCCACCAGACTTGAAATTCTAGACCTAGAAAACCTTGAATTACGGCGTCTTTGGTCTGATCTAAGTATGGTATATAAAATCATACATATTGCAACGACTTCCTGTCAATGAAAACTATCGCTTCAATCAAACTAACACAAAGAGCACACAATCGAAATAAACTCAAGGTAACACACACCAAACTTGATTGCAGGAAATACGATTTCAGCCACAGAGAGGTCAATGTCAGGAATCCTCGACCTGACTCCGTGGTTTCTTCCCAAACCCCAAAAATTAACCTTAGACTGTCTACTATTGACCTCACCCCTTTCCTAAGAGGCCTGTAGAAGGCGTGCATAAGCGCACCAATCGTGCCTACCATCCCTGTCCTATTGTTTCTTTTATTTTTCTTATATGTACCCATTTCATGTATACAACTATGTATATACTTATACCTATTATCTTGTAAGCGATTGACAAATAAGAATACATAAACAAATAAAATAAAATAAACTGTAGGCGGCGTAGTTCTAGGTTGTCCAAGCCTAAAAATCTTTCCTAACTGGAAGCAAGTATGATTGTTTTTGTTCTGTTTTCAAAGCAAATAGCACATGATTTCCGTTTCCTTAGGTGCGGGCTGGATCAGGGGTGAAAGCAATATCGAAAACTCCCCATGTGGCTTGCCAACCTATTGTAGCCCTCTTCATCTTTGGGGTCTACGATTGTGAGTTGTTCAGGAAATGAGATAAAGGATTGCTGAGCACAGGCAGTCCTCCCAGTGGGGAATCTTGGATACAACACAAAGTGTTGATATTGTTGGCTTGCAGCAAAAGAGGAGGGAGGAAAACCCCAGAAGGAAAGGTGTGGAAGGAAAACACAAATGTTTCCCCTAAGAGTCATAGTAGACTTTCTCCGTTTTCCCCACCCTCCTTTCTATTCCTTTTGATTAGATCTTATAAGGAAGTGGTAGCCGAACTAATCATAATTTTCCATGAATATTCTTTTAAACTCTGTACATACAATGTGGAAAGAATTTCTCACGAGCTAGCTTATTTCCATTTCTCTTCCCTGCACAACCCTACTAAGTGGTAGATGCCTGATTTAAGAAATAAATAAATAAAAGGATTCTCTCCCCAGATAGAGTCCCTGTTTATAGTATTAACTATAGGAGGCTATAGGAAAATTTGCAAGTCAGTTTTTACTGTAGAACTGAAAATTGTTCCACCAGTTAGAGCTAAGTGCCAAATTATGGTAAATGGCAGAATCAAGACACTGAAAGCAGTGGGACTTGTCTATATGTACCTGAGGAACTCTGATAGCTAGTTTACACATTGCACGGATTCTTTATTTGTTGCAGGATCTTTTTTTAAACACTTCAATCACATTCAGCTCAATGCTCATGCATGTTAAAGGCCTAAAGCCTGGTTTACAACCCATAATTCGGGTTCATCCAAAAACGCCAAATCAAAACAGCAGGTTCTACATCAGTGCATCTCAATCTTGACAAACTTTAAGATGTGTGGACATCAATTCTCAGAATTTCCCAGAGAGCATGCTGGGGAAGCCCACACACCTTAAAGTTGCCAAGATTGAGAAATATTGGACTAGTGTGCTAGAAATAGCAATCACACCTAATATACTGCTGCAAAGGGCTTTACTGCCCTCTTTGAGCGGTTGACAGAGTCATCCTATTGCCCCCAACAATCAGGGTCCTCTTTTTACTGACCTCAGAAGGATGGAAGGCTAAGTCAACCCTGACCCAGTCAGGATCGAATTGCTGGCAGTGGGCAGAGTTAACTATAGCAATAACAATAGCACTTATATACCGCTTCACGGTGCTTTTACAGCCCTCTCTACGTGGTTTACAATGTCAGCCTGTTGCCCCCAACAATCTGGGTCCTTATTTTACCCACCTCAGAAGGATGACAAGCTAAGTCAACCTTGAGCTTGTCAGGTTCAAACTCCTGGCAATGGGCAGAGTAAGTCTGAAATTCTGCATTCTAACCACTGTGCACCATGGCTTCCTTCCTTCCTTCCTTCCTTCCTTCCTTCCTTCCTTCCTTCCTTCCTTCCTTCCTTCCTTCCTTCCTTCCCAAGCAATAGAAGACTTATATACTGCTTCACAGTGCTTTACAGCCCTCTCGAAGTGATTTACAGAGTCAGCCTATTGCCCCCAACAATCTAGGTCCTCATTTTACCCACCTTGGAAGGATGGAAGGCTGAGTCAACCTTGAGCCAGTCAGGATTGAACTGCTGGCAGTAGGCAGAGTTAACCATAGCAATAACAATAGCACTTATATACTGCTTTACCATGTTTTACAGCCCTCTCTATATGGTTGACAATGTCAGCCTGTTGCCCCCAACAATCTGGGTCCTCATTTTACCCAAGGATGGGAAGCTGAGTCAACCTTGAGCCGGTCAAGTTCAAACATAGCCTGCAATGCTTCATTCTATCCATTGCGCCACCACAGCTCTTATCACAGAAGGTGGCTTCCACAGAAATCCACAGAAGGATGAGCTGTATCAATGTTTTAAACCAGTTGCTACTTAGATTTATTAGGGCCAAGCTAGGAAGATCTGCCTCTGTCCCTTAAGAAAAACGAAAACTCCTTATGTATTTGGGTGCAGATTTTGAGTGATAGAAATTTGCTACTTACAAACATAGTAACTCCCTGGTCAAAACTCTGATCCAGAAAAAAAAAAAGGAAGAGGCTGGAGTTGAAGGGAGTTGTGAAAGATGAATTTTATGTGCCACAACTATAGAAAGAATGAAGATATCTTTACACGGACACATAAGATGGAAGCTTTTCTACAGAAGTGCAGCCAAACAACATTATTAAAAGGCCACCCAATTTATTATGGCATCTGTTTTTATGGATAGGAATTCATTTTATCAGAATCATATTAGTGCATGGAGTATGGTTCTTGCACATAATTGTTTTGGAAGGGGAAGGGAGAGAGGAAAAAGAAGAATAATAACAAAAAGGATAAGAAAGAGAATGACTTCTGGTAAATCATTAACTCGGGCACATAAGTTGATTAACACATGGAGAAAGGAAACTCCATCTCTGTTTTTTCCCTTCCTAAGAAGACAGGATTAAGTTTACTTGTGAATCCTAACTCAGTTCATGTTCTTGTATCAGAGTTCAGGATTCTCACCATAATAGTGGTGTATATATAAAAAGTATAAAGTGTCACCTCTGGCTACATCTCAAAGGATTTTCTACTTCCCTCATCTCCTCCATGCTATTTTTAGCTTTCTCCAGTAGTAAGAATGAATTGCAATGAGATCCGGAGAGATCTTCCCATAACATCTGTTGATGATCAGTTTTGATCGGCAAAATGAACTCTTCAACCTTTGGTCAGCTCCAAGCAAGAGGCCAAATTCTTAGGAAAGGTTTCTTAATGGCCACATCCAAGCTCTTAACCAAACAATTAGCTAACTATAGAGCTCATTAAGTCCAAAAACCTTAATTTAATCTACCAATGCAGCAGCATACTTCCATAATTGTAGACTCTAGATTTAAAGGTCTCAGTCACCCACAATCATGTACATTACGTGTTCTGCCCCACAACCTGCTTATTCTTCTGAACAAGGCCTTTGACACCTGCCCTGTCTACCTTTGCAACGAATAGGAACTGACCTTTACAAACAGCTCAATCTCTGGTTCCTTTAAGGGATTACGAAGCCAACTTGCCATCCTCTCCTTAGCTGGCCACCAATAGTTGCTGAGAACTTCCTTCCACCACAGACCGTTAGCCACCAGTCTTCCCCGCAGATGTGCTGGGTAATTTTTGCAGGGCAGGGACTCTCTAGGGAAGATGGTGAGCTTTCATGTCTGAAACTCCCTTGGTGGGAAGCGGCTTTGCTTGTCCTGTCTCAGCCAGAAGTCGTGACGAGGTGTGCCCAGCAACCTGCGACCAGTCGGAGGGGGATCTCCGTAAAGACTTTCCAGCCATGACTCAGCAACACGGTTTATCAGAAAGCCACATACCACATTCTTCTCCAGGATATCAAATGAGCCAGATGTCTATTTCTCAGAGAAGCAACCCAGAATAAGTCTTTTGCTGGACTGCCACTCTGCAACTGCCAAAATTTCTATAACAGGAAGTAAGCCGGGAAGCATCTCCTACCTCAGTAGATAGAGAGGTCACTCACTTCATACATTTCTGCCATATGAGAATTCCTCCACCCAAGGACATCCTACATTTTATTTACAAACTCATTTCCCATGTGTGGAACTTTTTACATAGCTAAATGGCCCTGTCCATGAATCAAAGCAACGGTGTAACAAATTTGGGGTGATTCCAAACTTTACAGGAATGAAAATATAAATTCGGGATAGAGACCTCTGTGCAGATGGGATGGTTAAATGAGCCCACTTCCCAACCAGTTCTTGTCACTCTCCAGAAAGCTCTCTAGCAAGAGAGAACATTGACCGTTGAACTGGAAGAAGTGGAATGTTCTTCCTAAGAAGAGAACATGATTGGGTGGTCTTTCCGAATAAAAATACTCCATTTTATAAAGCATTTGATCATGAATTACAATTGGATGGATGCCTGGATGAATGGGTGGGTAGATTGCTGGCTGGGTAAGTAGGTGAATGAGTGGATAGAGACAGATGACAGACAGAAAGACAGACAGATAGATAGATTTGAGAATGGATGATAGAATGGATCCTAAAAGAGAACATAGCTTGCAGCTGACTGTTTGAAATTTTCTTTCTTTCTTTCTTTCTTTCTTTCTTTCTTTCTTTCTTTCTTTCTTTCTTTCTTTCTTTCTTTCTTTCTTCCTCCCTCCCTCCCTCTCTCTCTCTCTCTCTCTCTCTCTCTCTCTCTCTCTCCCCCTCCCCTTTCTCTTTTTCCCTTTATTCAATCATGTCTGATCTTTGCAAACTGCCTGGGCAAGTCCCTGCAGTTTTATTGGCAAGGTTTTTCTGAAATGGTTTGCCATTGTCTCCTACCTAGGACTGAGAGAAAATGGACACCCAGCTGGCTTTGTGCCAAAGATGGGAGTAGAACTCCCAATCGGACGGTTTCTAGCCTGAAGCCTTGAAGAATGACACCAAACTGGCTCTCTGACCTTCCCTAGATCATTCATCATCATCTCCATTTAACCACCTCAAAATCCTTTACCGGGTGGAGTCTGGGCAATTGAATGGAGTGGCGTGTTTACTGGCCGGATGCCCTTCCTGTCACCAATGCAGAGTTTTGTTCAGCAGATATATCCTCATTATGCCCAGAGAAAGAAATATCTGCCTCTTCCTAGGATCAAACTCACAGGCTCCTGATTGTGAGAGCTCCACCTCTAAGCCATCACACCAGTCCCTTCTCTACACCACTTGCCTGTTTGCTAAATCAATTTACTGTATCATTTGTGTGTGTGTTTTTATCATCTCTGTGATACATCAGGGACTGGTAGCATTTAGAAGTACTGCAGTGACTCAAGTATATTTTAATTGCAGATTAACAGAGTTGTAAGGGATCTTGTAGGTCATCTAGTCTAACCTCCTGCCTTAGCAGGAATTTTGTGTGTATGCTTTAAAATTCAAACACAGAAGAATCTTTCTCTTTGAAAAGAGAGGGCTTTCTTTCTGAAACAATTTAATAAAAGTCCAGACATTGGAGGAGATTATGCTGCTGCTGCTGTTGTTTTTCTTTTCCAAAGCAAACCACAAGGAAAAACTGGTGATATTTGTCCATTGACATTGCATTTGTATACAATACCCTTCTTTTAAAGCTTTGCTTCAGAAGAAGCCTCGGCGAGAAACATTTGCCTCTTGTTTTGTCCTTCTTGACCTCAGTTTCTTCACTCAGTATGGAAAGAGGCAGATAAGACAATATCTTCAACTCTAATGCATTGGTGCTACGTATTTATTTGCTGTTGAAAACTTCACCTTTTAAAAAGTGCATTTGCAGCTGTAAAATTCACCTTTTTAAAAGTACATTTGCAGCTGTAAAATTCACCTTTTTAAAAGTGCATTTGCAGCTGAAAACTTCAGCTTTTTAAAAGTGCATTTGCTCCTGAAAACTTCACCTTTTAAAAAGCACATTTGCTGCTGTAAAATTCACTTTTTTAAAAGTGCATTTGCTCCTGAAAACTTCACCTTTTTAAAAGTGTTGCAGCCAGAAGCACTGGTTAGCCGAAGCATCTAGAAAAATGACTTTTAAAATGGGCATAAATTCCCTTCCACCAAATCTGAGTTTTCAAACTCTGTATCACTTTTGCATTGTTGGAAGAAAGTATCCTTCTGGGTTCAGTTCCAAGTGGGGAAGAAAGACACTGGAAACATGGTGACTGCTTTGAAAGATGGTTCAATGGTGGACAGGATCACATGCCTTGGTGAAGAAAGAAGGGCTGATATGCTGAGAGTGCAATTGTTTTATATCCTCTGTTGGGATTTGAATTTGAGCTTGTATTCTGATTGGTTGTCAGACTCCCATGGGGCCAACTCTCCAGGCTTGGTTGAGCCTTGTTGGATGATGATGTAATGAAAGGACTTTGGGCAATTCCTATTATAGCTCTACCTGGAGTAGATCTTTGTTATGTAAAATAGACCAGCCTAGGCCAGAGTAATGGTCCATTAGCAAAGGGGTGTGTGTGTGTGTGTGTGTGTGTGAGTTTCTGCCTCTCTGAGTTTCTACTTTTCTTTTTAGGAGATATATTCTGCCTTTTTAGTATATCCCAAAATATTTCATTTTTCTAGGAGAGGGGTGGGTTTTAACTTCCAACAGCACATTGCTAAAGCACGCATGTGTTTTGCTCTAGTGGAATCCTTCTGCTTTTAACCATTCCCTTTTTTTGGCAGGGAATCTCTACGTGTTTAACTGGATGTCTTGGAGGCTCATGGCACAATGCAGTCATTTAAATAACAATGTAAACATTGAATTAACAAATGCTCCACTACAGGTGTCTCTGGCTTTCAGATGTTGCTGAATTTTTTTTAAACTTTCATCTCTTTTGGCAGGATGAGCAATGGTGAGGGATCTTGGGAATTATATTTCAGCAACATCTGGAAGGCCAGGACATACTTTCCTCTGCTCAGTTAGAAACAGAAAAGAGCCACCATCAAGAAATAGAAATAGTTTAACTAAGGAAAACCCAAAGCCGCGATACTACCCTAATGCAAATGGAAATAATCTAATTAATTGGCTAAATGTTGCTGTTGAAAAGAAGGGTAAAGAGTAAACAGTTAATTAAAAGAACAGTTGCTGGAAGAAATTGGGTTTCAGCTAAATGAGCTTCTGAGACTAAGGGAGAATAAAATAGGATTTTGCTGGTAGGGATAAGTATTTCTGGATTTGTTTTATGGGAAAGAGCTTTACAATTTTAAGAGCTGTGTGGAACCCCTGTAAACATTCAGATTCTCATGGTTGCAGGAAGGCAATAAGAACTCTGAATAATTTTAATTGTAGAATTAATAGAAAGAAACTGTCAGGCTACAGAACTTTTCCCATTCAATCAGCTAGAATTAACTTCTGAAAATGTATCAAAACGTATCAAAAGGAATCCTTTATTGAGATGAGACAACTCTTGTAGGGGTTAAAAGCAGCGTCTAAGGTCTCTCAGGCATGCAGGGATAGATAAGGGAGTTTAAAACCCCTCCCCTTATCTTGATATGCATTTAGTAAAAGAAAGAGCCAACATGTTAATTCCCCCCACCCTCTTTTTAGAACGATCTTTTTCAGAGATTCCCAGGATACATCTCACTGTGGAATTTTTATGGTCTCTTCATCTCCTGGTTGTCTCTCTCAGAGATGACAGGTTCCGGCCATCTGGATTTCATCTCTCCATTGTATCATGTGTAGGTTATACAAATTCGATATAAGATTAAATATATTCAGGTAACATCAAGAAGGATTTCTTTATCAGTCTCCCTCCCTTTTCTTCTTTCATTGAAGAAATGACAGATACATGGATCTGACAGAAACATCTTCATTTTCAGAAAAGGGACAAGATGACTGACAAGCCCGAAATTGACATATGCATAGCCATTTTATTTAGCCATATCTTATATTCTTTTTCTTTCTTTCTCTTTGCTGGTTAGGGAAGATGGGGGGGGGGGCGGGGTTTGGGCTTGCCCACATTCCTAAGGTGGAGGAGATAGAGAGGATTGTTTAGGCTAGGTCAGTGATGGCGAACCTTTTTGTTGTGGTGTGCCAAAAGCACGTGAGTGCTGGCACGCACAATGCAATGCACCCTGCACCCTACGCATGCACGTGCAATACTCCCGCCCCACCCTCTTTCCTGCATTGCACATGCATGTGCCTCCCAGCTGATTTTCATCCTGTTTGAGGCCATTTTCGTCTTCCCAGAGGCTTGAGGGGAACCTCTGCAGCCTTGGGAGGCCGAAAAACAGGCACTTCCGAAATATTGGAAGTGCCCATTTTTAACCTTTGGAACCCATTTGAGGGTTTTTTTTTTGCTCCCCTGGATGTTCGAGGAAAGCCTTGAGAGCCTCAGGAGGCTGAAAACGGGCCCATTTCAATAAAAATGGCCTCAAATGGGCTGAAAATCAGCTGGGAGACACGCGCAGGGGTGGGATTCTACCAGTTCGTACCTATTTGCTAGAACTGGTTGTAACCATTCTAAGCAGTTGGGAGAACCGGTTGTTAGAAGAAATTCCTGGCCTAATCCTGTAAGGAAGGCAGGAAGGAAACATTTCTGGTATTGCTTACAGAAACTGCCTCTCCATTAACCCTGATTACATTCTTGGCAGGACTAGACTTCCTGTCTCAGAAACTTCTCTGGAGTTTTTTTCCACTCCTTTGCTGGTACTTTGCTTGTGTGGAGTGACCATTCAACGTTACAATGGCACTGAAGAAAGTGACTTATGACCACTTTTCACACTTACGACTGTTGCAGCATCCCCACAGTCATGAGAGGCCAGGCAAGGAGATGCTTGCCTCGATGTGAGTGATGTTGAGTTGGCCATGCCCAGCCAATCATATGACCACCAAGCCACACCCACCAGCTAAGCCATGCCCACCACCTAAGCCACGCCCACAGAATCAGTTGTTAAAAATTTTGAATCCTACCCCTGGGCACGCTTATGCGCAGTGCAAGTAAGTTTGGCTGGGGCTTGCATGCCCAGAGAAATGGCTCTGCATGCCATCTGTGGCCTTCCCAAGGTCAAATACAACCCTGATGCAAACCTCAAGAAAATCAAGTTTGACACCCCTGGCTTAGAGGCCACACACAAAAATAAAGTAAAATAAAATCATGAACTCAGAGAAAGAAAAGTTGCATGCATCAATGGAACGACAAGCATTATTTTGGTTTCTAATTTGGGGCCTGCTGATGTCTAAAGCCAACACAGGTTTATTGGATCTCTTTTACTTAGCTACACACACACACACACACATATACACACACACACACTGCCAGCTCATTGTTAATGGACAATAGGAGTGTTTAGTTCCAGCAGCAGAAGGAGATGAGAGAGACCAGCAGATTACATTGGAGCCTGGGCTTTACCAAGGCTGGCTATGCAATGCAATGCCTGGATCTTGGCTGATGGGTTGGCTTTGGCTGGTTGCAACCATGGTGAGCTTTTCCGGTTATCCAGCATTCCTGGAGGCAGCTCCTGAGTTTTCAGGTAAGTTTCTGAGACCATGTGCTAAAACTGGGAGAAAGGAGGATCCGGGTTTAACATTGGCAGTTGCTATTTTTTGGCTGACTGTGTCTGAAGATGAGAGATGACAACTTCTAACTCAAATCCTTAAATATCTCTTATTCCTGCAGGGAAAACTGCAGGAAGTAAAAAAAAAAAAAA
>BHFT01048200.1:0-32643 GCA_004320025.1 Laticauda laticaudata | reverse complement strand
CATCGATGTACATGAACTTGTAGTCAGCACTCGACCATGGCGAAGAGGACGCATGCTGAAGAAGCCCTTGGAGTTGAATAAGTGGAGCCCTGAGTTGGTTGGAGATTTGCATTGGCCACTTGCTTGCCATCTATGGCTCCAACGGTGGTGGGAGAGTTCCACTCTGAATAGCACTGCTCTGCCAACTTTCTTCCATCCTTCTTCATGGAGGGTACTGGAGGAGCTCCTCCTTGGTATTCTTCGATGATGCCTGCACCACTTCTCTACCACAATGCTGATGTTTGGATGCACCCTCCAGTCCATACATTGCATCGCTCCTGTCGGTGTCCCCCTGAGGCCATGGCGCAGAGTGAGTCCAAACCTTGACCCAGGTCCATGCTGGGCAGAATCTTGGTGCTCTGCGTTGGTCAAACCTGGGTATCAGGTGCCTGCACAACTCATCTAAACATGCTGGAGCATTCTTCATGAAAGTTCTGGAACACCCGAGTGTCTTCGTCCTGAGAGCTCCACCATCAGTTGTTTGGTACAGTCCGCCTCTGCTCTTCTGGCGAACCATCTTTCGACCCAGACTCTTTTTTGGCTGCCTTTTTTCTTCTTCGTCGCAGTGAGATTTCACAGAGCCTGGCCAGATGCTTCGCACTGTTAGCAGAACGAGGTGCTCTCCGAAAGGACTTGTTTACAATCACGAGTGTGACATGACTGGATGCTGTGGAAGCGAAGATCAGATGAAGGCCTGCAGAGTCTGCACAGCTGGGCTGCTGTCTGAAAGTGATAGCATGCAGATGAGTTCATCCCCTTTTTATACGAAATATAGGTCTTTCCACTAAGGCACTCCTCTAGGATTCTCTAGCATCCTCTAGGGATCACTGATAAAATATCCACAATGCCCCCCATATAGGTCCCCTCTGCGAACAGTTATTTTTTCCGTTTTAAATGCTGATTTGTTCCAGTGTTGCCATCTGCAGTCAATCCATTTGCATCCATTCTGCATCAGCCGTTCCTCGTCTCCAGCGGATGCGAGTGCGTGATGCGTAGCGGATCGTACGTGCCTATCAGTAGTATAGCGGATCATAGCAATGCAGACGGACGAACTGAATACATTTTCCGCGCCAAAAGTTCGAGCACCCAAAACTTTTGGAGCAGATGAAAGTCCATAACGGATTGACGACGAAGAAGAGAGTAAGCCAAACGGAGGCAGTTGAGTAACACGCATTTTCCAACGATGCAAGCTTTTTGTCCATTTTCATCCTCTTTGCCATTCCGTTGGTTCAGCTGTGACATGGCCTTAAGCCTGTTTAGAAGATGAGTGGGTTGCAAAACTTAATTAAAAAGGGATTCGGCCAAAGACATAAAGTATGTGTTATATTAACATAAAAAAAGATCTTTGAAAATATGCTTAACAACGATCGATAAAATATTATTGTAATCTAGTGAGATGCTGGTTTACAACAAAATGAAATAAAGTGAGAATGATAAAATTAAAAGGATGGAAACAGGTTTAATATTATAATGATTTATAAAATTAAGTGAAGAAAATACGAAAATAAAATTAATCTATGGAAAAGTTTATAATAAGAAGGGATATAATACTATTAAGGGCCTGTCACATTGGCCACGAGCAAAACGTTTGAAAAAGGGACCACAGCAACAGAAAAATGTTCCCACCATGTTCATCCACTCTCAGAAAGTGCCCGAATTTACATACACCAGAGCGGACAAACACGGTAAAGGAACGGACAGGCGAGACGTAGCCAGGTGGAAAAGGCGGGAAATGGCCATGGAAGCCTAAGGTGGAAGTGGATGGGAAGCGGATGCAGATCTATGGGGGCTTCTGGGCGGACACAGTGAAGCGGACTACCAGCGGAAGACGGAATGCAGAGCGGATTCCGAAGAAATGCGAGTGGATGCTTAGCGGAAGCCTAGACGGAAGCGAAGCATTCACGCCGCATGCAGGGAGGAATGCATTTGTGCATCTTTTTTTCAGGCTCCCGCAGATAGTAAAAGTAACACCTCGCACAGGTCACCAATTCAGCAGAAGACCGCTTCCAGACACAGCTCCAGCCAGCCAGCCACCACCAGCCAACCAGCCAACAACCATGGGTAAGATAGAGGAAATCCTCTGCCATCTGCTGCAAAGGCCCTGGCAAGAGGACGGGCCACCATCCCCACCCCCTGGCCCTGACTCTGCTTCTTGTCTGGGCTTCTGCTGCTGGGGCTGACTCTTCTGGTGCTGAGCTCTCTGGACGTTCACTGTTTCCTGGTGCTGGGGCTTCTGCTCGGGCTTACTTCCTGCTGGCGGCTTCCTGGTCTGGCTTCTGCTGGTGATGTACTCTGCGCGCTGCCCTGGTCCTGCTGGTACCTGCCGTGTACTCGCTGGTTGCTCTGCCTGGTCCTGCTGGGCTGTGGTGCTCCTGGTCCTGCCTGGTGCTATGGTACGGCTGGTCCTGCTGTGCTGCTGGTTGATACTTCTGCTGCTAGCTGATCTGGTCCTGCTGCCGCTGGTGCTCTACTCTGCTGATGATGATCCTGGTCCTGCTGGTTCCTTGGCTGGTGCTTGCTGCTGGTGTGGAGGAGCAGCCCCTAAAAACCTTCAAAGCCCCTCGCATAGAGACCCAGAATGGCCTGCAGAGGAGGAAGAGGCATACGCATCAAGTCGAACAGGAGGAAATATTCCACTGCTAAGATGGAACATGAGGATGAGGTGCTGAAATGGCAGGAGAATGAATATAGTTTGGCGGAAGGTACACAGGCTCTAGTCGAGACATCCAATAAGGAACAGCTGTTTGGAGAGAGAAGTGGAGAGCTGGGCCTACACTTCGGGGTGCGTCCTTCAGCTGTGGACAGCAACATGCACACCTGGTAGGGAAGCTGCCCTCAAGAAATTCTGCCAGAGCCATGGTCAGCTGACTAACGCGAAGAGAACCCTATGTGCTTGCGAAGTGCAGCTTCTTATGGAGGGTGATGATCCACCACTGAGTGAGCAGCCCTCTGTCTCTACGCCTCTCTCTCAAGGCAGCCCACAGAAGCCAGTCGTCTTCTGGCCAGAGTCAGCTCCTGTGTCTAGGCAGGTATTCTGTGGAAGCTGCCACAACGGAGACCCCCCCGACAGCTTGCACTCACCGTGGCGGAAACGTGTGGAGGAACCCCTGACACAGGGGTGCAAAGGAGAGGGACTTCACCAGAGACAACCCACATCCACCCCGAACTCCAACCCCACAGAAATCAGGGCAGAGAGGCAGACGGAGGGCAAGAGCCACACTGTCCTGCTGGAGATCGGGAAACCTATCAGAAAGCAGCTGTAAGTTCTCCCTTCTCTCAGCTTGGTACACACCGACTCGTCCCATCCTCCAACTGTCAAGCCCTTCCTCACATCACACCAGCACCACTCCTGAATAGTTCGACATCACAGTAACCCTAGTGAATAAAGGAAGGATCACCGGTCTTCTTCACAGCCTCCAACTCCAGCTGAACCTCTCACACCCAGTCCAGGTCTGCTCCTCCACCCCAGGTGATTCACTGCCCTCTCCGTTCCAAGGCTTTCCATAGCTCCTCACTCTACCAAGGCTATGGCTACAGGAGCTCCAAGCAGACCAGTCAGCAGCCCTCCAGTGCAAGGCACAGTACATTAAACGCCACCGTGCGACCGATGCCCCGATGCACTGACGCCACGATCCACCCACGCCACAGATTCCACCGATGCCACAAGGATGGCACCAAACGCCACAGATTGCCCACGCCTACCTCGCTCAGCTGCAGACCAACATCCTCTACTACCACTGCTCCCTTCCTCCATCACAAGCAAGCCTGGCCTCAGAACATCTGTCTTCGGTGTATTGGGGCTGACAACCCCTGTCCATGGAGAAGGGGCTCTCAACATCAACAGGACTGAGGTCCATCTCTCTGAGAGTTTCCTCCACACATTCGTCCCCATGTTGTCCTCTTGGGGCCAGGCACCCAGTACGCCTCAGCACAGCAGCAGCCACTCCACAGCACATGACCCTTCACCCCCGAGACTGGGCATGTCCTCAGAGTGACAAGAAGAATCCAGGACTGGCGTGGCACCTGTTGACTGTAACCTTTGCTTGGGACACTTGGGTCATTTCTTTTTACAGCTTGTTATAATAACCAATAAATAAAAGTTATCTTGCTTCTCACACTGTCTTCTTATTTATGTTAGTAAATAAAGTCTTGGTTGGAAACTTTTATAAATGGTTTAAGCCTTGTAGCTTGTGGATGGGTTAAATAGCATTGAGGTGGAGTGATACCTGTAGATCAGGTTAATAGCTGTGGATGGTAAATACTGTGGATGGGTAATACTGTGGGATGGGTAATAAGCTGTGGATGGGTTAATAGCTTGGGATAGATAAACTCCATGCAAGCATACGGGACTGTATGGTCACCTCCCGGCAAGAATAAGTGCCACACCTATGGCCCTTTATTATCAATAGCAATGTAAATCCATTGACCCTACACTATTTCAACATCAACAAAACTGCTTTATATTAAAGTCCCTGTTCATTGTAGGCCCATCTCAACATACATGCGCCCAATCTCATCAGATTGGATGAGACAGGCTGAAGGAAACATCCATTAAGCATCTATTCACCTGTCTTGCCCACTTGCCACTGCTCCAGCTGGTGAGTTTGCACCATGTTTCAGGAGGTTGCGCTGCTTCTTTCCCTTCACGTGAGCTCTTTTGAGGTTTGCACATCACATGTCTATCAGTTTCGCCCTTGCCTCCATTTCACCAGCTCCATTCCCCATTGCCTTGCTTGTACGTCCACGAGCCTTTCTGCAACACTTGGGAGCGACGGTGGCACATTGAGAATCTGTGCAGGATGCACGCAAGCTTCCCGACTGATCCCTCCTCATGGTCTGTGCGGCATGGCTGTTATGGTGTGCAGAAGTAACCTGGAACCTGTTGCGTCAAGGATGCCAAAGGCGTTGTTCCACCACCCGCCTTGCCCTGGATCAGTCTGTAGTTGTAAGATCCCTTTTTTGGTGAGCATCTGGAGTGTAAGTGCTTCAATGAGTAGGTTACTGAGGGAGAACGGCGTCATCCCCCACGATTAAGTAGGGCACATCTTGTGTGTCTTGGGCAGGTGGTTCCTGGGTCTGGTAAGCCCATGATTAGGTTGCATTCCAGCTCCCTCCCTCTGATGGACTGGCGTTTGTATACCTGGCATCGAAGCTACGCCTTGCCTGAGCATCGAGTCATGAAACTTTGTATGCAGCATCGACCATGGTTGAATGAGGATGTATGCTGAAGAAGCCTTGTCAGTTGAAATATAGTGACCCTGACTGGAGTGCGCTTTGCAGGCCCACGTGCTTGCCGATCTATGGGCTCCAACGGTTGGGGAAGTTCCACTTACTGAACCACTGCTCTCAACTTTCTCCAGCCTTCTTCAGTGGAGAGGTACTGGAGGAGCTCCCTCCAGTATCTTCGAATGATGGCCTGACCCAATTCTCTGACCACAATTCGATGGTGTTGTGTGGCACCCTCAGCGTACTGTTGCTCCTGTAATGTGTGTCCCTGAGGCCAGTTGGCTGCACAGAGTCATGGCCACCCTTGAGGCCAGGTCAGGCTGGGCCTAGATATTGGTGTTTGCCTTGGTGCAACCTGGGTCTCCAGCCGCTTCCAACATCTTCACTAAAACATGTGCTGCAGCATCCTCAATGAATTCTGGAATGGCACAGAGGGTTCTTTCGTTCCGTCAGCTCCACCATCAGTCTTGTTATACAGTCCCTATCTGCTGCTCTCTTCTCCTGATCACCGTTCTATCTTCGGACCCTAGCACACTTCTTGGCCCCCGTCCTTCACGCTAAGACAGGGTGAAAGAGCTGTAGATGTGGCTTCGCACTGTTGTTAAGAACGTATGGTGGACTACCCATAAAGGAGTGGGATGTGATGTATGCCATCGTGGAGACTCGCACTATGCTGCTGACTAGCCGATGATATGAGCACTGGATAGCTAAAGCAGTAGTAAAGCTTCGCGCCCAACGCACAGGCTCGCTGCCTTGTTGACCTGCATAGAACACTAATCGTTGCGGATATCCCCCCTACTTTTTATACGATAATAATATACTTTTTCCTAGTAGAAATTTTTTACCGTTTTTGCATCCTCTTAACATCCTGCAGACATCCTAAACATCCAGAATGATAGGTCCGCCCCTGCGAATGTTTTTTCCATTTTAATGCTTTGTAATGTGAGCATGCTCCGCTTTCATCCTTTTCTCCGTCCATGCTTACTAATCGTTTGCATTGTCCGTTCCGTGTCCGTTCGCCTCCTCCCTTGTGTCCGTTTTCCCGCTGGAACGGATTCGAGTTGTGGCGGATGGTGATCTATCGAGAGCGCGTGCTCACGTTCGAACTATGATGTAATGGGTATCCTAAAATCGACATCTTGTGTTAGACACGCAGAAGTAGCCATGCTTCCCCGAGTGTTGTAGTGGATCCAGCAATCGATAGTGATATCGTCACCACATTTTACATACCTGTCAATACGAAACTCGCTCGACGTTCATCTCATCAAACTTTGCTATCGACCCTATGCTGATGTAGTGAATGTCAATAGACGAATGCCTAGAGCAGTATTGGTAAGTTGAATATGGAAAACTACGGTACGCTCCAGTGCAGTACAAACAGATGCATCGCGTTAAGCAACGATGGCAATTGTTTCTCTCCATTTACATCCGTCTTTCCATCCATTTGGTCTGTGGACAGGGGCTTTAAGTATGAAATTTTTGAATATGTTAAACGATGTGAATGAATGTTAAAGGATAGAACTGAATTGGAATGATATGATGTTTTATTTACATATATATATTTTTAAAAAATCCCCTTTGTTTAGAAGAGTAGTTTGTATTTTAAGAATGTACAAAGCAGAATTTGATTAGAATTATGATTAATTTGAATGTTATTAATCTTAAAAAAAGAAGCTTATTAGGAAGAGCTGAATGGATAAAATTTAAAAAGATATTAAAGGTGTCATAACTCCAATTTAGTAACTACAGGAGAAAATTTGTTTATGAGAAAAAAAAATGTAAAAGAAAAATAAATGTAGTCCTCCTGGAAGATAGACAACAAATCTTATAAATATTGTGTTCCCTGACTGGCCCCTTCTTTTTCTTCTGAAACTCTGACAATGCACATCACCACGTGTAGACCTATCGATGGCACAGTGGTTTAGTGCTGCAGTTCTAAAAAGTCTAATCACCAAATGTTGGAAGTGCAACAGAATGTATCAGTGCGCATTTTTCACATTGATGGACCTTGCAATGCTGCAAAAAAGTAATTTGGAGGACTGATCCAGACAGGGTTAGACAAAATGTGGAGAAGATCATATTCCAATATTAAGCCAGAATTTTTCTTTTAGGAATTAATACAGAAGGAACATTAGGAGGATTTTAATTATTTGTAATAGTTACAGATTGTGTGAATTCGTAGCTTATCGAGTGTAATTCACATACTTAAATTACTGGAAGTAGAAGCATTAATCAAACCACTAACTCCCTCAGTGATGGTACAGGAAAATATATTACTGGCTCGTGTGTCACATTGTAGTCACGATGTACTCTTGAATATATTTCATTGATGACGAGCCGCCTTTACTCCCATTCTCTTTCGCTGTGTCAACGGTGTTGTCTCAAATCCTCTTATGCAAAGACATAATATCTATGGTAACAACCACTTGGATCTCACACAATTTCTTTATCAATGCAGTATGACGGTTGGATATGACTTCTAACCGACTATCCGGTCGTAATGATCTAAAGCTATATTATATCTACATAATAGTAAACAATGTATCAAACAGAAGAGTGTAAATGGTGAAGTAAATTTATATATGTATATACAATTGTTAAGGCCAGAATGGGAGTGCACTGTTGTATAATGATGATATGATGATGATGATGATGATGATGATGATGATAATAATAATAATAATAATAATAATAATAATAATAATAATAATAATATGCAATACTGCAGGCTATTCTGGTGACTGCCAGCTGAATGCAATTTGGCAATTCAAATTTCACCAGGCTCAAGGTTGACTCACTCTTCCATCCTTCTGAGGTTGGTAAAATGTGGACCCAAATTGTTAGGAGCAATATGCTGACTCTAAAAATTGCTTAGAGAGGGCTGTAAAGCACTGTGAAGTGATGTATAAGTTTAAGTGCTATTGCTATTTTTCAGAGGAGATTCAACACGATTTTCCAACCAACATATTCTTATTGCTATCTTTACTGAGCTGACTATACTACCTCTTTTCTTTTGCAAATATTTGAAGAATCCCTTTCATGTTGTTCACCAAATCCTTCTTCAGCCTCAACTCATACACAACGGTAGCCTTTGTGATGTAGTCTCTTTTATTCTGGCTTTCTTCTGTGTGCTATAGCTCAATGATAAGTCTCTCTGCTTCCTTCATGGATCCTTTTTGTTTTCAGATCTTTATTAAGGTTTTGGAGAAAAAACTCTGGAGTTTTCCAATTATTTTTCTTTTCTTTTTTCCTCCCTTGATTAAAATTGTCTTCATTCTTTGGAATTACATTTTTAGGAATTATTTTCTAGAAACTTTTCAAAAAGCCGCTTTTTTGAAGTCCCAAATATGCTCAGTTGTAGTTTTCCTCACAACCAAGAACCATAATCAGCATTGCATTGTCTTGTTGTCCCAATAATGCTACTTGAATGTTTTCAAATAATTACTTCTTATTGATTATGCCAAGTAATAAAAGCTCTGGTGGTGCAGTCGTTAGAATACAGTATTGCAGGTAGACTCTGCATTCCATGTCAGCAGTTCAATCTTGAGCAGCTCAAGGTTGACTCAGCCTTTCATCCTTCCAAGATCAGTAAAATAAGGACCCGGGGGCATATTGGGGCAATATGCTGACTCTGTAAACTGTTTAGAGAAGGCTGTAAAGCATTATGAAGGTGTATATAAGTCTAAGTGCCTTTGCTATTTGTATCAATTCAAGGACATCCTATTCTCCTATGCCTTCTACTACCATCTCAAGCAGGGGATGAGGGGGAACTGCCAATCAAGATAAAAGAAGAGAAGCACTGATTGTCCCACATTTTTCCCTACACCTTCTTTGCAAATTGAGATTAATAGATATGAAGTCACTTCCTGGGCAGTTTCAAATTGTTTTGTAAGGATAAAAGGGATTTAAAAACAAAATCCTGTTGGTTTGGAAGTATCCTGTTTCTGAAAAAGTCTTGCTGATGCTTACAAAGCTCTCATTTATCATATCTTATTTTCTTCTTGATTCTGTAAGAAAATATGCATATATTTGCAAGGTAATTTATTCTGCAAGCTTCATTTATTTACATTCCAACAAATTCTGCCTAATCAGTTTGGCTGCTGCATTAGTTTCCATTCCTTGAAAGAAAACTACATTAACTCATAACAAATGGCATTTGAGCCTCTGACATTCATCATTTCAATTAGGCTTAAGTGGATCTGAGTAAATATATGATTAAATTAGAGCAAATCCTGGGTAAAAGCTTGTTTTCCGTTCTGTATTTTACACTGTAATTAGGTAAGATAGCAAGGCATTCATCATGGTGTCTATGAAAATCATAGCTAAGAGCTGCCAGAAATTGCTACAGGATAAGAATAGGGCTCCAGTTAGAAACTAAACATCTTACAGAAAGAAATGCTACCTCATGTATATGGCTTAAGGCAAACAAAATCAGTTGAAACTATCTGGATATTTGGCATGATGAAAATGTCCATTCTGCAGATAATTGATGGAATGGAAATAGAAATGGATCATTCACTGTGAAGTCTTACATTATCTATGCATGTAAGTATACAATATGTATTTAATATACAGGGAAAATATATCCAGTGCAATTTTAGGTTTTCAGGAAGACGTGCAAAAGAAATCTGCTTTTTTTTTATTCTATCCACCACAGAAACATTTCATTCTGTTTCTATGTCTATAGAACACTTAAGATACCATAACATTTTTTTAAAAGAAGTGTTAAAACTTTTTTTAAAACTTTATTTTTTTTTAAACTTAACACTGTAGTCTATAATCTGCATTTTGTTCCTGTTTACCATCATATCCTTAACTGGATCTGTAGGAGGCATCTGTTATTTTGTTAAGGGGCAATTGACATAGTTAAATTTCAAATATTAAATGTAGCTGAAACAAACCAAATCATGCACAAACTAACTCCATACAGCATGTTTCCTGTCATGAAAATACTTTGATTGTCAATGAACTAGAGTACATAAAATTTCCTCTCCCCAGCTTGGAACATGCTGAAGAGGTTGCCATCCTCTTCTGGACCATTCTGATCTGACTGTGATGAAGCTAATCCAACTATTTCCCAGTCACTAGTTTGCTGGTCCAAAAGCAGTTTGTAAAATTCTGGCATAATCCAGGGCCCAAAGAACTCTGTTTTGTTGAGATTGCAATGTGTAAAATACCATAAAACACTTCTGTTTAGTGGATTAATTGCCAAGGTATTCCCACCACAGTGAAAGTATGAAGGCTTTGCCTCATGACCTAAGCCCAAAACACTCTACATACTTTTGAAGATCCAATACATAAAATGCCTTCTGATAGGCCATGAACCCCATGAATACACACTAATCACAATACCATAATTATTATAAAGTAGTTTTCATTATTCTTATCATTAATGTAATGATAAGATGGATCCA
The DNA here is from genome assembly GCA_004320025.1 of Laticauda laticaudata. NCBI lineage: Eukaryota > Metazoa > Chordata > Lepidosauria > Squamata > Elapidae > Laticauda > Laticauda laticaudata. The sequence goes on along the minus strand of BHFT01048200.1, from coordinate 21,964 downwards.
ATCCATTTTTGTTTTGATCATGCCACATTTGAAGGGCAACCTGTGACACTTCACTCAAAAGCTACATATTTTTGCCTTGGGAAATTATTTAGGGCACAAGAAGTCAAAACAAAGATAATACAATAGGGAAGGTTCCATTTTTCTTTTTTCCTTATTTGAAGTGCTTTTATTTTGAATTATAATATCAAAATAGCAACCATCAGAAAAGCTGAAAAAAATGGAGGGGAGGGGAAGATCATTAAGGCAATTTGCAGAAAAAAATGAATTGTAAAAAATATTTGAGGAATTAAGCAAAATGTTATCTGAATCACTTAATACCAAATTGACAGTTTTCAAGACAGAACGGATTTTAAAAAATTGTAAAAGTCTTGTGAAAGAAATTAAGAAGATAGAAAAACTGTAAAACAAATTAATGGCAAAGTGGAAATTTTGGACAATAAGACGGTAGTTATATATAGAGAGCTGGAAAGACATTTACATAGAATTGAGAGAGAAGGAATTTTTCTAGAAATTTAAAATAATACCAGAAGATTCAGATGAAAACATTAAAGAAAAAGAAATCAATGCTTTATCAAATGTTTTGGAATGGGACAGAGATGATATAGAGGCAGACATTGACAAAGTTTACAAAATAAAACCAAGATATGTGAAATTTAAAAAAAAAAATTCCAAGAGATGTCCTGATGCATTTTGTCATGAAGAAGTCAAGAGATCAAGTTCTGCAGAACCATTGTAATACAAATTGAAGATTAATAATACAGATGTAATTGTGCTTAAAGAAATCTGATTAGAATATCATGGAAGGGAAATAAGTGCCTCTTTTTGTCTGATTGACTTAAATAGAAAAAGATTCCATTTCAGTGGGATAAATTGGAAGGAGTGATTTTTTATTTTTAAACAATAGTGGTTTTGATTGAATTCTGTCCAGAAAGCAGGAGAATTTCTGGAAAAATTCAAAGAAAAACAGAGGACAGCACAAATGGATGTGACAGATAAGACCACACAAAAGCCTCCATAGGTACAAGAGGAAAGTGAAAGGGATGATGGTGACTTATGTGTACAGGTATTGATTTTTCTAAAAGTTTTGTCTTATAATGGATTATAAATGCTTACTGTAGAATATCAATGAAGCAAATGCTCCTTAAATCATAAAACAAGTTATTGTTTTTAAAAAATAGAAGACAACATAATTTACTTACAAGAAACACATTAAAGAAAAGGATATAAAATGTGTAACATACACAAATTTGGGTAAAAAAAATATTGCAGCAGGAACGAAAAAGAAAAGATTTGTTTTGTATATAAAGATTTCCTCAGAAGTAGACCAAACTTTAGAGAAAACGAATAAAATTCCACGAGGCAAAGGACCAAACATTTTGTAAATTTGGACAATTTAAAGCTTGTTGATTCATGGAGACATAAAAATATCAGTTCAAAAGAGTATATTTATTTTTCTGAAACACAAAGATCTTGTTTGAGAATAGACATGATTTGAAATATGATTGGGTTGAAATTATTTGGGATTGTTTTCTATATATGAAGGGTACTCTTTTTGAAGCAATCTTAAAGCCCATGTCACACTGGCCAACGGATGCAAAAAGGACACAGCAGATGAGCAAAATGTTCCATCCGTTGTTATCACCGCTGCCAAAAGGGGCAAACATTTGCATAACCGGAGCGGTAACGGACGCGGGGAGGACGCAGGGCGGATGCAAAGTGGATGCGGAACGGAAGCCCAGCGGATGGAAGCGGATGAGAGCGGATGGCGCAACCGCAGGGCTTCCGGGGGGCCTCAGCAAAGCGGACGCGGAACGGATACAGCGGATGCACAGCAGATGAAGTGGATGCAGAGCGGAAGCCTAACGGATGCCTGGCGTTAATTGCGCATGCGGGGGGATGCATTTGCGTCAGCCCCGCGGATATAACAGAAGCAGCTTGGAAGCAGGTCACCATTCAGAGGAAAGACCTGCTGCCGGACAGATTGGCTGCCTTGCCTGCCCTGCCTGCATGTCTGCCTGCCAGCCTTGCTGCCAGCCTTGCTACCAGCCTTGCTACCAGCCTTGCTGCCAGACTCCCTGCCAGCCTTGCTGCCCAGCCTGCCTGCCAGCCTTGCTGCTGCCTTCCTACCAGCCTTGGTTCATGTCTGCCTGCCAACCTTGGTGTCTGCCTGCCAGCCTTCCTGCAAGCCTTGGTGCCTGCCTTCCTGCCAGCCTTGGTGCCTGCCTTGGTGCCAGCCTTCCTGCCAGCCTTGGTGCCTGCCTGCCTGCCAGCCTTCCTGCCAGCCTTGCTGTCTGCCTGCCTGCCAGCCTTGCTGCCTGCCTGCCTGCCAGCCTTGGTTCCTGCCAGCCTCCGGCCAGCCAGCAACCCCACAACCATGCGGAAAACAAGCAAGCCTCAGCCAACTGCTGCCAGCCCTGGCAAGAGGGACGGGGCTACCATCCCGCCCCTGGCCCACACTCTGGTTCTCCTGGGGCTTCTGCAGCACGGGCTCGCTCTTCTGGGGCTGGCGCTTCTGCTGCTTCTGCTTCTGGAGGAGCTGATGACAAGCACTCCAGCACCAGCCACCTCCACAGCACCTGCACCCTTCACCCCTTGGGACTGAGCGACCAAGAGGAGTACAGAGACTAATTTTTGTCTTATAGCTTGTTGTTAATAAAGTCTATTATGATTCACACAACTTGCTTCATTTCTTTTTTTAATAAAGTCTTGCTGGAAACTTTTAGAAATGATTTAAGCCTTTGCATGCTTTGTGGATGGGTTAAGATAGCTGTGGGATAGGCAGGGATACCTTTGGTATGGTAATAGCTGTGGGATAGATAACCTCCAGTGCAAGCATAGTAGGACTGTATGGTCCACCCTGCCAGGTGCCACACTACGGCCCTTTATTATCAATATAATAATGTAATAATTATCTACACATGTCAACATAAACACAACTCTTTATTAAACACCTGTTCATTGTAGGCCAACCAAACATCCGTGTGATGTCACAGGCTGAAGGAAGCATCCATCAAGCATCTACCATCCTGTCTTGCCACTCCACTGCTCCAGCTGGGGAGTTGCACCATTGTCGCAGGAGTTGCGCTGCTTCTTCGCTTCATGTGAGGCTCTGTTGGGCCTTGCACATCCTCAGTGTCGATCAGGTTTCGCCTTGCCTCCATTCCCCAGGCTCCATGTCCCCATTGCCTTGCTGGAGGTCCACGAGCTCCACCATCAGCTTGTTGTACAGTCCGTCCTCTGCTCTTCTGGCAAACCATCTTTGGATCCAGATTCTTTTGGGTGGCTCCTTTTCTTCTCGCAGTAGAGTTCACAGAGCCTGCAGATGGCTTTGCACTGTTGCAGAACAATGGTGGCTGCCGAAAGGACTTTGTTACAATCCATGGTGAACATGACTGGATGCTGTGGGAAGAGGAAGAGCCAGATGAAGGCTGCAGAGGTCTGCACCGCTGGGCTGCTGTTCTGAAAGTGAGATGCAGGTGAGTTGCTCCCCCTTTTTATAGGCAGTATATGTGTCCCTTTGCATCCTCTAGGCATCCTCTAGGCATCCTCTAGGCATCCTGCAGATATCCTTAATATCCGAGATAGGTCCCCTCTGCGAAAGTTTTTTCCATTTTAAACGCTTTGTTTCCATTCTGCATCTGCTAGGCATCCGTTCTGCATCCGTTCTCATCCGTTCCGCCTTCCTCCTCGTCTCGCGGGCAAATGGGTTCCACGGATGCGTAGCGGATGCCTAGCGGATATAGCGGATGTGTAACGCGATGCGTAATGGATGCGTAACGGATGCGTAGCAGATGCGTAGTGGATGCGTAGCGATGCAGAACGGACGAACTGGTACATTTTCCACGCAAAAGTTTTAGGCAGTCCAAAACTTTTGGAGTGGATGAAACGTCCATAAGCGGATGCTGGACGGATAGAGAGGAAGCAAAACGGAGGCAGTGAGTACATCAGCGTTTCGAATGGATGGCAAGGTTTTTTGTCTGTTTTACATCCTCTTTGCATCTGTTGGTTCACTGTGACATGGGCTTAAGGTTAAAAAACTGTCCAAGCTGAGTTCAGTTGAAGATAAAAGAAATAGTTGGATAGCAGAAACAGTTGAAGACAATCTGTCTTGTTTTAAAGCTACGATGAGATAAACATTATTTGTGTTAAAATTATATTGATTTTCAAATAGAATGTATATATGTAAATTAATATATGCAAATGTTTTTAAAAGCCTTGCTTTTTTTCTCCTCTTTGTTGAAGAACAGACACACTGATTCAATATGTTATTTCACAGATACTGCTGTGTACCACACTTACCTTGAGATACTACTCATTTAATTTTTTTGAAATCTGCTTGCAGTGAATCTTGTTCCTACTAATTAAAGGAACATCCTGCATATTACAGCTTCTTTGCTGCTCAAAGGTAATATATAGTTTTCTGAAAGTCTTTTGATTACTGAGGAGAAAATTGATCTGGTTTCAGCTGTTTAGTGCATCTCCTCTCCTCTGGATCTATAATTTGTATTTCAAAGTTTCAGCTTCTTTTTAAATTCCCAGAGGAATTCCTATCCAATTTTATGCATGTTATCGTTTCAACAATAGCAAAGCATTATAAAACCCAGATTCCTGTATGGAAATAACAAAAGAAAATGGGAAGATATCTTTTGTTTTAAAGCTACTATCCCTAAATTTAATCTTTTAGAAGCTAATACACTATTAGAATTTGCCCCTTAATTTGAGTATATATTTAAAGCACATGTATTATTTTCAATTACCAGAAATGAGTTCCACTTTACCTCTTGTCTGCCCCTCAGTAAAACTAATGTTGAGATATGTTTGAAATATAGCTTTAACATAAGTTTTTTACAGCTCTTTGGTCCATTACCTGAGAGAAGTTCTATTGAAGACTATGCAGCTGAATACTTAATAGTCACTAGTAATAGAGCTGTATTATTAATACTTGTATTATTCTGCAAATCCAAATTAGCACATATGAGAAAATTGCAAGTCTGAAAGTACATCACTTTCCCCTCACTTTTGCAGTCTAAGAAACTAGGGAGGGTCTCCCCTGACCCTCTCCCATTCCCTCATTCTTCCTATTGGTTCAGATGCCTCTTATTAACAGCCTAGTCTATTGGTCCTTTTCTTCCTCCTTCTCAAGGACATTCTCACAGAGAATGTTACAATATCAGTTGTATAGTTACAATATCAGATACAATGAAACTTGTGAAATTCCAGGTATGTTTAACTCTGCTAGTTCACAATAAAGGAAACATGATCCATAACAGATCTTCAATAGTCTTCAATAGATCACTAGAGGCTGTTACAAGCATTAGATCTGATGATCGCCGAATTTAGAAGAGTGCTTAGATCATAACCAACTCTATGACTTTGTATGCCCAATTGGAATAAAGGGGTAATGCACTGTACAGCGGGGTCCCCAGCCCTACAGGCTATGGTTTACTAACAGGCCTTGGTCCGTTTGGAAGCGGGCAGGCAAGCTCATGCAGCTCCACTTACACAGAACCATCTCCTGTTGTCCCATTGGTCCATGAAGCCAGAAATTTTGGGGCCGCTGCTCTATAGTATTTGACTAAGCTATGGCACCAAGTTTTATTTTAGCAGACCATAAGGAAAAATAAATACACAACTTCATCCCTTTTTATAAGATTATATCACGATCTTCCTGAACAGACTTATTGTGGCATGGATACAAGTTGCAGAAAAGCCTATTAGAATCTTTGCTGGAAAAGATTGATAGGAAGTATTTATTTGTTGTTTTGTTTGCTGTACAAAGAATATAAATCCGTGATTTTTGGCACACAAAATCAATCCACATTTGAGAAAATTCATTGGAAACAGTCATCAAGAAAAGTTGGATTAGAAAGTGTGATTTTTAAGAAAGTAAGGTAAGTTATGTACAAAACTGTGATGATTGACTGCAGTTGTGACAAAAATTCATGCCAAGTATGAATTTTCATACTTAAGCAACTTAGTACATGACATGATTTTACTACTATTTTCTACCACATTCATGAGCTTTGTTCTGTATGCAAATAACCGGCTTCAAATAATGCATTCCTATTGGCTACTAAGAACGATGAGGGATTGGTTCCTTTTGAACCAATCCTGCGCGCGGGGAAGGCCGGCAAAAATTAAACAACTGTCATTGGCTGCAAGCCGGGCCGGCAAAAAGATATAAGAAGACCGGCGCGCGGCTTGGAGCAATGTTCTTTTTCTACATCCTGACTTCAAATAAAGACTTTGCTGTTGGAACCCGGGTCTACTCGTGTTTTTCCGGAACAAAACACTGCGACGAGGATGGGATTGTCCTAACGCGAGACCCGAGGCACGCGGTGAGGAAAGAAAATTCAGACGAAAAACGAAATGCTGGGAACAACGGCACGCCGACCTTTTAATCCCAACGAGGAAGACTGGACTCGTATGCAGACCGCTTCCAGATGTACCTGGGAGCAACGAGATGGAGACATCTCCGAACAAGCGCAAAAAGAGCCGTTTTTCTAACGCACTGCGGACCGACATTTTCAAAATGCAAAAGCCTGGGAAGCCCCCGAGACGTTAAGCAGCTAACTGTCCGAAACTACCAGAAACACTGAAAACGCACTACGCACCAACGGTGTCAAACCTCATAAGATGGCACGAATTCTACCGGAAGACCAAAAGAAGGTGAGACGGTGCACTTCGTGGCCGCACTCCGACAAGATAGGGGAGAATGCGAATTCTTCAACCTCGGACGAGGCTATGAGGGACCGGTTAGTTGGGGCTATGCGATTCAGTGGCACAAAGTTAAACTGCTCGAACAAGCCGAAGATAACCGCTAGTTGAGGCATCGCGGAAGCCACAAGCCGCCGAAACCACGAATAAAAGTGGCCGTTACATGAGACAGATGAACACGAGCAGGACAAACAAACCCGGCCACGAGAAGGAAACAATCTCCATTACCACACCACGAAACTATGGGAGAAGTCCGAGTTCAGACGATGGAGACGACGAGGTCCACCGCACGCATGCCGCGCAAAGAAAGAGCGCGAAAAGAAATTTTGGCGGGGAATGCTGCTGGCTGCGGAGGAAGTCACCCGAGAGCGGATGCAGGTCTCGATCATCTGCAGAAGTTGCAAGAAACGAGGGCAATCGAGAAAGTCTGCAGGAACAGAAAAATCTACAAGCCGACAGAGACGCGCCAATTCCCCTCACGAGCCGAGCCCCGGCGAGCCGGAGAGAAAGTGGCGCGGAAACACAAACCGCAAACGAGAGAAATCACATCAAACTGTTACAATAGGGAGCGCTAAGACGGAAGCGGAAAGAAAGTCAAACGAACACGTGAAATTGAAAGCGAAAACCCTGCGAAATGGAGGTGGACTCGGGATCGTTTGTTCTATGGTCTCGTGAACACCATAAAGCGAAACTAGTCCTGCATCGACCGACAGAATAAAAAAGCAAGCGGCTAACACCAAGGACTACCAGGAAAACGAATCCCGGTAGTTGGCATGGCCAATTCAAAGTATCGTATAAGCAGCACGTCGATACTGCCGCTGACCATAGTCAACCGAGACAGGCCGAGTCTCCTGGGCATCGAATGGTTCGGGCGCTTTGGGCATCGGGATGACGGATAGACCGAGTGCAGCAAACCGACTGGGAGGAAGACCTAATCCGGCGAATTCCAGGACGTGTTCGACGGCTTCATTGGGCAAGTACCGGGAAACCCTATCTCGTTCAGTCTAGACCACAAGTAGCCCCCTAAAAGACTAAAAGCCCGGCGAGTTCCGTTTGCGTTAAAAGCAAAAATCGAGAGCAGCTAAATAAATTAGTAGCCCAGGGGGTGCTAGAGCCTGTAGACCAATGCCAAATGGAAACGCCGATAGTCCACACTGATTAAGCCCGATGGGTCAATCGAATCTGTGGTGACTACAAGGCGACCCTGAACCACGCACTACAACAGAGCGCATACCCGGTGCCAGTAGCCAGCACTTGCTACATTCCCTGGGGGGAGGAAAAATTTTCGCACAACTCGACTGGCACAAGCATACCAACAACTCCCAGTAGACCCCGAAACAGCGGAGGCACAGACTATAGTTACACACAAAGGGCATTCAGATGCAAAGAGACTCCAATTTGAGTCAGTGTAGCACAGGCCGTTTTTTTCAAGCCTCATGGAACGCCTCCTAAACGGCATACAAGGAAGTCGTACCGTACTTCGACGATGTCCTAATCTCAGCAAAAAACGAAAACCAACTTAAACAGACACTAAAAAGTACTAACCAAATTCAGGAAAGCTGACTAAAAGTAAAAAAGAAAAGTGCTGCCTGGCTAAAAAGAGCGTCGAATTTTGGCTATTTAATAGACGGAGAGTGGTTACACCCACCGAAAAGAAAACCAAAGCCATAAATAAACGCACCAGAGCCAAAGAACAAAAGCGAGTTACACATTCTTTGGGTCTAATAACTTTTACAACGTATTCCTACCAAAATAAGGCCACAATAGCAGAACCGCTACAACGGTTACTGGGACAAAAAACAATTTGGACTTGGGGCACAAAGAAAGAAAAGCTTTCAACAAATAAAAAGATAGCTAACGTCGAATACGTTCTCATCCAATTCAGCGACACCTTACACTGAGAGTGACTGCGACGCATCACCGTTTGGAGTCGGAGCCATCCTGAGCCACCAACTTCCAGACGGAAGAGGGCGCCCGTCGCATCCTACTCAAAAACTCTATCAAAAGCGAGCGGAACTAAGCAACTGGACAGAGAGCCCTAGCAATTTGTCGCTGGGGTAAAACGCTTTCATGAATACCTGTACGGGCGGCGTTTTCAATTGTCACAGACCACAAACCACTAACTTGGAATTTTGGGCGGGAAACAAACCCACACCAAACATCCTGTCCCCCCAGAATGATAGGTGGTCGGAGTTCCTAGCAGCCTACTCACTACAAACCTAATACACCGGCCAGGGACACAAATTTCCCATGCGGACGCTTTAAGCAGAGCACCACTGCCAGCAACGGAAGAAGACCGGCACCAAGATGACGCCCTACAATATAGAGACCTGCCCGTCTCTACCAATCTCCCGCGACGATGTCACCAGAGCCACGGCAAAAGACCCATTGACCGCCCGAATACTTAACTGGGTAAGCGTAGAGCTGGCCGGAAAATCAAAAAACGCGAACTTTTAAACTTTCCGGACCAAGACAAACCGAACTATCTATAGAGAAGGGATGTCTAATGTGGGGTGAGCGGGTAGTCATCCAAACAAATTAAAACAAGGGTTCTGAGCATGTTGCATGAGGGACACCCGGGAGTTGTTAAAATGAAAAGCCTTGCAAGGAGCTATTGATCTGGTGGCCGGGCTTGATAAGGACATTGAATATTGGGTCACCTCGTGCAAACAAATGCCAGAGAGCCAGACCAAGCTCCCCAAAGGCACCTATAAGGGACTGGGAAATACCAAGGGGCCCCTGGTCGCGGATCCATATCGACTTCGCAGGCCCCACTAAGGGACACACGTTTCTGATTGTCGTGGGACGCATACTCAAATTGGCTAGAGGTAAAAATCATGCAATCAACGACAACAGAAATGGTAATAAAGGAACTAGACAAACTTTTTGCAACCCACGGCCTGCCAGACGTACTAGTGTCCGATACGGACCTCACTAACCAGCCTAACATTCGAAACATACCTAGCCTCCCTAGGTATATAGACATGCCCTCACAGCGCCGGCTCATCCGGCGGCAACGTAGGGCTGAAAGAATGGTTAGGTTCACCAAGGAGGGCTAGAAAGAATGGACAATGGGGACATCCAAAGCAAAATAAACAGGCTACTCACGCCAACCATATAACACCAAGTACTACAACCAACAACCGCATCAGAATACTGATGGGAGAAAACTCATCGAATTCGCAGCTAGATCGGCTACACCCAACACTTCACACCAGAAAACCCCCCTGACTCCTCTACACGACTCAGGAGTTTTAAAATTGGCGACCTGGTATACGCCAAAAATTTTACGGGACACACCATTGTGGTACCGGGGACAAATCACAGACCTAACAGGCCCAAGTCAACCGATTAACGGTAGACGATGGCAGGGAGTGGAAAGCGCACATTTGACCAGCCTCCGGTCCGAAACTTAGAAAGGAGCGATGAAACACAACCAAACAACGACAAAAGAGAGGAATTTCAAAGCAAAGAGGGGGGGGAAACACGAAAATAAATAAAGAACCGTTTAAAATCAACGCCGATTAAACAAACAAATCAAAAAGAGCAAAATGAAGACTCACTGTTTGGAGAGAATTGCATGAAGAACCCACCGAAGGAGGCCAGCCAAGCCGGCTCAACCTGCCCGGAAGGGAACGGGAGGAGCGGCGAAGCCGCCGGCCCAAGCAACTCAGGCGGCGCATGATGCAGGCCTCACCCTTCCAGACGGTTTCCAGCAGAGAAGCGCAGAGGAAACAGCAACACCCTTCTAACGGTCGAAGACACATGAACAAATGAACCGCGCAGGTCAGTCGAGCCCGAAGAAGCCCCGCCTACTGCGAGACTACGTCACGACGTAAGACTGAACCAAGAGGGGAGGGGGTTTCTGTATGCAAATACCGGCTTCAAATATGCTTCTATTGGCTACTAAGAACGATGAGGGATTGGTTCCTTTTGAACCAATCCCTGCAGCCGCGGGAAGGTGGCAAAAATTAAACAACTGTCATTGGCTGCAAGCCGGCCGGGCAAAAGATATAAAAAGGCCGGCGCGGCTTGAGCCAATGTTCCTTTTTCTACATCCTGACTTAAATAAAGACTTTGCTGTTGGAACCCGGTTTACCTCGTGTTTTTCCGGACAAAACAAGCTTTGTTTGTCATAAGCTAGCTGCAAAGTTTGTAAATCATGATCACATGATCATGCTTAGCACCTGAATTGCAATACTGTGGTTGTATGGTGTGTGTGTGTGAGACAGTCATAAGTTTGAAGACAGGATATAAGTATTTTTTATGAGGTTGTCATAACTTCAAACCATTCCTTTAATGAAAGATCATAAGTCAAGGACTATCTCTATTGTTTTTCAGTTAATATCATCCTTTGTTCTTTGTTTTATTATTACATTAGCTATGTGTTTTTATCTGAAAGTTGCAGTGAGCCATTGGGAGGCAAATGCTGTAAAACATTAACTAACCAAGGATCAAGACATCCATCATTATGAATCTTCTCAAATTAGTTTATTTGCTAATCCACCAGTCTACTCAATAAACAAATAAACAAATGTTCCCAAGAGAACATTCTTCTTTATTTTAGTCCTGGTGAAATATTTGTTATTCTGCTTTGTGTCTTCTATACTTTAAATATAGAAGCACAGTGTTGCTACACTTCATACATTATTCATGAATATTCTTTTTTTTCAATCAAATTAAAGTTTATCTCTGTATCTGTGTGAACCCTTGATTGCCTTTTACCTTCCCTCTTCCTCTTGCTAAAATGCTCTCTCTGCTTGCTTGCTTGGTTTCTACTATTCAGCTTAATTTATGAACTCTGAGAAACAATTGGCAGTTTCAACTGGTTTAGGAAGACTTCTCCAGTTCCCAATTGTTGTGTCATTCTGGAATAATGAACATTCTCTGGCCTCCGTATTCCCACATCTTTGGTGTTTTTCTCAGAGCCCCTCAAAATATATGCATCTGGTTAAATAGATGATAGGTGATAGACAGATGGTAGATGGATGGATAGATAGATGATAGGTGATAGATAGATAGAAATATAGATAGATAGATGACAGATAGATAAATAGATAACTGATAGAATGATAGAAAGAAAGAAAGAGATAGATAGATAGATAGATAGATAGATAGATAGATAGATAGATAGATAGATAGATAGATAGATAGACAGACAGACAGATAGATAAATATATAGATGGATGAATGGATGGATGGATAATGGATGGATAGATGGACGGATGGACGGACAGGCAGGCAGGCAGATGGAATGACAGAACAGAAACTTCTAAATGAACCGAGTATTTTGCTATTCTTTTGAAACTCAATCTAATTATTTGCAAAAAATATATCTTAAAGTTACACAAGATATATCTCTGATCTAACTTTAATTATATAGTCTTGGTTGTCATGTGGAACTTGTTTAAAGCTCTGTTGTTACAAGTAGTCATCAACATTCAACCATTTCTTTAATGACTATTCAAAGTTGCAACAGCTCTGAAAAAAGTGATTTATGACCATTTTTCACACTTATCACCACTGCAGAACTCCTATGATCATGTGATCCAAATTTGGGTGCTTGGTACCTGGCAGGGGTGGGATTCTACAGGTCACACCTATTCGCTAGAACTGGTTGTTAACATTCTGAGCAGTTCAGAGAACCGGTTGTTAGAAGAAATTACTGGCCTAANTTTCCCCTCCTTTGCTGGTATTTTGCTTGTGTGGAATGACCATTCAAAGTTACAATGGCACTGAAAAAAGTGACTTATGACCATTTTTCACACTTATGACTGTTGCAGCATCTTCCACAGTCATGAAAGGCCAGGCGAGGAGATGCGTGCCTCAATGTGAGTGATATTGAGTTGGCCACACCCAGCCAATAACATGACCACTAACCCATGTCCACCCAGTCACATGACCACAAAGCCATGCCCACCACGTAAGCCACACCCACAGAACTGGTTGTTAAAAATTTGAATCCCACCCCTGGAAACTGGCATGTATTTGTCTCAGGGTCATGAAATCATTGTTTGTAATTTTGCCCACCAACTTCTAACAAGCAAAGTCCATGAGAAAGCTAGATTGACTTAACAATCACATGATTATCAATTGCAATCATTTGCTTAACAACTGCAGCAAAGAGGTTATAAAACGAGGCATATCTCATTTAACAGCTGCCTCACTTAGCAATGTAAATTTGTGATTGAGTTGTGGTCGTAAGTCAAGGACTACCTGTATTACAGAGAAAGGATAAATGGTTAATACTATGATGTATGCGGATTGTCATCATCTTCTCTTTGGGGAAGAATTAAGAAGTAATACCTTTTTAAAAAAATATTGCCTTGCTTTGCTATAAAGCTGATTATTTAGATTTTTTAAAAAATGATTAATTATATCTAGAAAAATATGGTACAAAGCTATAATTTATATTTAATTGCTTCAGAACAGAACAATGTATTCTTGCCAGAAAACAATTAAACATATCACATTTACAAAACTGTTGATGCCATGTGTGGATTATTTAGGATATTAATATGCATGGCACAAGCTCACAATGTGAAATTGATTAAGTTTGGGATTGGGTATCTCTCTCTTTTATTGCTATTTGAGTGTGATTTGAGGTTGTACAATACCTGTATAAAAAAGAGAGTAATTTATAAATCTCAAATCAAATTTTATTACATGTTTATGGACTTTCTTTATTCTCCTGACAAGCCATCATATCTATATTTGATTTCTATACAGATTGATCTTCTGCATACTAGTTGATGTGATATTCCTCTGGGTTTTTTTACTATTCAGTTAACTATTGTGTTCTTTGCATCAATATATGTCTGATAGAAAGAAAAGAGGCACTTGTAAAATGAGTCAAAAACCACAGAATTTGAAATGGGTTATATGAATAATTTTGAATGGTGTGGAAATCTAAAGAAAGGACATAAGTAGCATTATCTTCTGCCTGGCTAAAATGTGCTTTTGGGATGCTACTATCTGGTGGAAAGAATCTTGGATCAAGAGCAACCTTGAATTTTCATTAAGAAAACAAAATAAAAAGCAGAAGAGCTTGAGTGGTGTGTGAATATGTTCATATACTATTCAGTGTTGCCTGTCTCCAGCAGTAACATCAGAGTAAAAGGATGTCAATATTTTGTCTCCTTAATTCTCAGTATTTTTAATCTTCAAGAAAACATCATCCTTGAACTGCTGTAAGACTGATTCAGTTCTGTTGCTAAAAACAAAACAAAACAAGGCTTTAGTCACAACTAATTTTCCCAATAAAACCCCACATTGGCTACAAGGCATATTTGATTAAAAATATCCTTTCCCATTTTGAATGTCAGGCTGTATTTTGAATGTAGTCTGTAGTTTGCCTACAAAAAATTCTTTAAAAAGATCAGGAATAACACTCAATTGTGATTCCATCAAAGTACCAGGTTGGTTTTCATAATCAATTATTCCATCTATTAAGTATTATGTTATCTGAAATAAAAGTATTGTCCAAATGCTTTTGCATGACCTACTGGGCTTTTCATTGTGTTCTTATTATCATCCATAGATGAACATTTGGAATTTCAGACAAGCTTTATTTTATTATCCAGTTTAAATTGTTGAGCTTAAATAATAATAATATGCATATGTATTTTGCAATTAAACACTTGTCACATGTATCTAATAATGTTTTTTGGAAAAAGTAACATAATAAATTATCAAAAAATTTCATCTGCAACAGGAAATATTCAAATATTCATTGACTGAACTGTCTGTATTATATTTCTGATTTACTGAGGGCATCGTCTATTAAATACAGTATTATAAATGACAATAACTATTAATGAATTGAGTAATAATAAAGATATGAAAGCCAGTTTGGTGTGCTGTTTAAAGCAGAAAGGTAAAATAGCAATAGCAATAACACTTAGACTTATATACTGCTTCATAGTGCTTTATAGCCGTCTTTAAGGGGTTTACAGAGTCAGCATATTGCCCCCAACAATCTGGGCCTCATTTTACTGACCTCAGAAGGATGGGAGGTTGAGTTAACCTTGAGTCAATCAAGATCAAAGGAATCAAATCCTGGCAATGTGAGCAGAGTTTTCCTGTATGGGAAGCACCTCTAGAGAATGAAATATTTGGGGAAATATTAAAAGAGGCAGAATATTAAATTTCCCCAAACAAAAAATGGAGAAAAATCTTAACAAAAGCAGAAATTAGCCCCAGTCTTCCTGCCATAGCCTCAAGCCTTCAGAGGGGGATATTTTGCATCTTTTAAGAAAGACTAGGCCAATCAATTCATAAACAAAATGCCTTCAGCCACTGCTCCCATAAAAGTCTGGAGCTGATTGGGATTAAGAATTTACATTTATTTTATTGATTGATTGATTTTATTTGATTTGTCAATTGCTTACAAGATAATAGGTATAAGGATAAACATAGTTATGAATACAAGAAATCAGTACATATAAGAAAAATAAAAGAAACAATAGGACAGGGATGGTAGGCACTTTGGTGTGCTTATGCACGCCCCCTACAGACCTCTTAGGAAAGGGGTGAGGAAAGGGGTGAGGTCAATAGTCTAAGGTTAAAGTTTTTGGGGTTCGAGGAAGAAATCACAGAGTCAGGTAGAATATTCCAGACATTGACCACTCTGTTGCTGAAGTCATATTTGCTGCAATCAAGTTTGGTGCGGTTAACCTTGAGTTTGTATCTATTGTTTGCTTTTGTACTGTTATGTTTGAAGCTGAAATATTCGTTGACTGGTAGGACATTGCAATGTATGATTTTATATGCTATACTTAGATCAGACCAAAGACAGCATAGTTCTAGGTTTTCTAGGTCTAGAATTTCGAGTCTGGTGGTATGTGGCATAAGGTATTCTGCAATGAATAGAGGAGTGTAGAACTCTTATTGTGAAATAGTACTCAACTTTCTCAACATTCCCAAACCCAAATTCTAAGATACAGGACATGACCTTTAGGACATTATAGGATTTATCCACCACCATCAGAATAGCAAAAGACACAAGGCTCACTACATTGCACAACCCCTGGAGCATCTCAATCACCAAACCCCAGAACCCAGTAAAAATCCATCCACTCACTCAGCCATTTTGTCAGCCACCCCAGAAACATTTTGCTGTCACTGAAGTTTCTGGAAACCAAATAAACAGATACCTTATTTCCTTGTAGCCAGCCTCGTCCCCCACCCACCCCAACATTTTTCTCGTGACTTGGAACCAGATTGGATTTTCCTTCCAATGCCTGCAATATTACATTCTAACCACTTCATCAACACTCCCAGAAGCTGGAAGACTGTGAATTCTAGTCCCAACATAAGCACAAAGCCAGCTGAGTGACCTTGGGCTAGTTACTTTCTCTAAGCCCTAGGAAAGAGACAATGACAAATCACTTCTGGAAAAAAAAATGCCAAGAAAAGAGACTTGTCCAGGATTCTTTTTCAATAATCAGATTCAGTTGAATGGAAGAAAAAAATGGCAATAAATGATTATATGCGTGGAGGTGTTCGATATATGGTGTGAACATTGCATAAAGTAGTCCCAAGGGTTATCCTTTTTTGAATGCCTTCATAACAATTGGGCTTGGAAGAATAACAAGACTCTAAAATGAGTCTCAGCCAGATGTGGTATTCAGCAGCTTCTGACCAGTTCTGGAGAACTGGTAGTGAAAATTTTGAACAGTTCAGAGAATTGGCAAATACCACCTCTGACAAGAGATTTTACAGTATCTTTCCTCTATCATGCCCACAAAGCTATCCCCACAGAACTGATAGTAAAAAAATTTGAATCCCACCACTGGTCTCAGCTCAGTCTGTACATTGGTTCTGAATTTAAAGCCCATGTCACACCGAACCAAGGGATGCAAAGAGGATGTAAAACAGACAAAAAACCTTGCCATCCGTTCGAAAACGCGAATTGTACTCACTGGCCTCGTTTTGGCTTCCTCTCTATCTGTTCAGCATCCGTTTATGGACGTTTTCATCCACTCCAAAAGTTTTGGGCTGCCTAAAACTTTTACGCAGAAAAATGTATCCAGTTCGTCATTCTTTGCATCCGCTACGCATCTGCTATGCATCCGTGTTATGTATCCGTTACGCATCCGTTATATCCGCTAGGCATTCCGCTACGCATCCACGCAACTCCCATCGGCCGGACGCAGGGAGGAAGCGGAACGGACGCGGAACGGATGCAGAAACGGATACCTAGCGATGCAGCACAGAAAACAAAGTGTTTAAAAATGGAAAAAACTTTCGCGGAGGGGACCTATCGTCGGATATGAAGGATGTCTGCAGGATGCTAAGGCATACCCTAGAGGATGCCTAGAGGATGCAAGGGACACCCTGATACTGCATATAAAAAGGGGGGGCAAAAAACCTTCATCTGCATCTTCACTTTCAGACCAGCAGACCAGCTGTTGCAGACCTGTGCAGCCTTCATCTGACTCTGACTCTTCCAACAGCATCCAGTCATGTCCCACCGTGGATTGCAACAAAGTCCTTTCGGCAGCCACATCGTTCTGGCAACAGTGCGAAGCCATCTGCAGGCTCTGTGAACTCTACTGCGAGAGAAGAAAAGGAGCCACCCAAAAAAGAGTCTGGATCCGAAGATGGTTCACAAGGAGAGCAGAGGGGAGCGGACTGTACAAACAAGCTGTGGTGGAGCTCAGGAGCGAAGACACTCGGGTGTTCCAGAACTTTCATGAGGATGCATTCCAGCCATGTTGATTATACTTGTGCAGCACCTGACACCTCAGGTTGACCAAGGCAAACAGCAGCTTTCTGGCCCAGGCCTGGAACCTGGGCCTCAAGGTGGCACTCCACTCTGCGCCACCTGGCCTCAGGGACCTCCTACAGGAGGGCATGCAGTACGGCTGCAGGGTGCCATCCAACACCATCAGCATTGTGGTCAGAAAGTGGTGCAGGCCATCATTCGAAGAATACAAGGAGGAGCTCCTCCATGACCCCTCCACTGAAGAAGATGGAAGAAAGTTGCAGAGCAGTGGTATCAGAAGTGGAACTCACAAAACAAAAACCGTTAGAGCCATAGATGGCAAGCAACGTGGCCTGCAAATCTCCAACCAAATCAGGCTCCAACTTATTTCAAACTCCAAGGGTTTCTTTCAGCATCATCTTCTTTGCCCATGTCAATGGCTGACTACAAGTTCATGTACATCGATGCTTCAGGCAAACAGCTCATCTTTCAGATGCCCAGGTATAATGCAGAGTTCACCAAGGAGGAGGCTGGAAGGCAACCTCATCCTGGGCTTCCCAGATCCAGAAACCCCTGACCAACGAACACACAAGATGTGCCCTACTTCATCGTGGGGGATGACGCCTTTCTCCCTCACAACCTACCTCATGAAAGCCCTTACACTTCCAGACTCTCTCACCCGTGAAGAGAGGATCTTCAACTACAGGCTGTCCAGGGCAAGGCGGGTGGTGGCAGAAACGCCTGTTGGCATTTGGCATCTGAACAGGTTCAGGGTACTTCTCACAAACATGCAAGCATCGCCCAGAGACCGTGAGGAGGGATCATGGGTTGCTGGCATACTGCAACATCTTATGCGCACCCGCTACCCAGTCTTGCAGAAACAGGCTCGTGGACCTTCAACAAGGCAATGGGGACATGGAGCCTGGGGAATGGAGGCAAGGGCAAACCCTTGATCGACACTGAGGAAGTGCAAGGGCTCCAACAGGAGCTTCACATGAAGCGAAGAAAGCAGCGCAACCTCTGGAGACACTGGTGCAACTCCCCAGCTGGAGGCAGTGGAGTGGCAAGACAGGATGGTAGATGCTTAATGGATGCTTCCTTTAGCCTGTTCTCATTTCACACAGATGAGGGGGCCATTGTGTGTGAGTGGCCCGACAATGAAACAGGGCATTTAATAAAGAGTTGTGTTTATGTTGAAATGTGTGGATCAATTGTTTACATTGTTATTGATAATAAAGGGCCATAGGTGTGGCAGCTGGGAGGGTGGACCATACAGTCCCCCTATGCTTGCACTGGAGTGTTATTTATCCCACAGCTGACCAGTGCAATACTACTCCCTCCCATCCCACTGCAACCCATCCCACAAGCATGCAAAGGCTTATAACCATTTTCTAAAAGTTTCACCAAGACTTTATTAAAAAAAAAGAAATGAAAGCAAAGTGTGTGAATCATAAATCGACTTTATTAACAACAAGCTATAAGACAAAAATGAGTGTCCTGCACTTCCTCTTGGTCGCTCAGTCCCAGGGGTGAAGGGTGCAGGTGCTGTGGAGGTGGCTGGTGCTGGAGTGCTTTGTCATCAGCTCCTCCAGAAGCAGAAGCAGGCAGAAGCCGCCAGGCCCAGAAGAGCGAGCCCGTGTTGCAGAAGCCCCAGGAGAACAGATTGAGGGCCAGGGGGTGAGATGGTAACCCTGTCCCTCTTGCCAGGGCTGGCAGCAGATGGCTGAGGCTTGCTGTTTCTTCCGCATGGTTATGGGGTTGCTGGCTGCAGGAAGGGCTGGCAAGGGGCAGGCACCAAGGCTGGCAGGGGCAGGCAGACAGCAAGCTTGCAGGAAGGCTGGCAGGCAGGCTTGCAGGCAGGCAGGGGCACCAAGGCTGGCAGGGAAGGCTCCCCAAGAAGGCACCCAAGCTGGCAGGGAGGGCAGGCACCAAGGGCTGGCAGGGAAGGCTGGCTGGCAGGCATGCAGGCAGACTGGCTTGGCAGCAAGGGCTTGCAGGCAGGCTGGCAAGCAAAGGCTGGCAGGGAAGGCTGGCAGGAGGCTGGCAGCAAGGCTGGTAGCAAGGGCTGGCAGCAAGGCTGGCAGGCAACATGCAGGCAGGGCAGGCAAGGCAGTTGTTGTGTTCTGGCAGCAGGTTCTTTCCTCTGAATGGTGGCCTGCTTCGAGCTGCTTCCGTTTTATCCGCGGGGCTGATGCAATGCATCCCCCCCCCCGCATACGCAATTAACGCAGGCATCCGCTAGGCTCCGCTCTGCAATCCGCCTTGCTCCACTGTGTCCGTCCACGTCCGCTTTGCTGAGGGCCCCCGGAAGCCCTGCGGTTGCGCCATCCGCTCTCATCCGCTTTCATCCGCTGAGCTTCCATTTTCGCATCCGCTTCTGCATCTGCCTGTGTCCTCCCTTGGTGTTATCCTCCGCGTTATGGTAATAGTGTATCTTTTTTGCCCCTTTTGAGAGCGGATAACAACGGATGGAACATTTTGCTCGTCCCCTGTGTCCTTTTTGCATCCGTTGGCCAGTGTGACATGGGCTTAAGATAATGGTAAAACTATCAGATTTCATCATATAGAGTTTACAGTCATATAAAATCCAATAGCTGTCAAAGTGATAAATGGATTATCTTGTTATCTTCCCATCTGTACTGTTGTTTTAGTCAGATTTTTATCACATTATTAAAACTTTCTGTCAAACACCAAGATTCATATTATGAAAACTAGAGTTACAATTGCCATCCTAATGCTTCTATTTTAAGGCGTGTGGTGTAGGGAGAAGTGTAGGGAATGGGTAAATATGATTTGTCTCTGTGTGAACACACAACCAATGAACTTGTCCACCCTATGGGAAAGTAATTTCATCTGGCCTCATTAACAATTATATTTTGAAAGGTAAGAGGTGTTGATATGGAAGCTGTGGTCAGAAATCTTTGCAAGAAATCTTCATCAGTTCCAGAGGAGAGGCTCTGCAGTTTGTGGTAACAAGAATACCTCGTACATGCTTAGAGGTACTCTCCTCAGTGCTTATTACCTCTCTATTTTCTTTATCTACAGGCTGACATTCACTCATCATATTTGAGATCATGTATTATGATGCCACATTCATCTCTAAACTCTTCCAATTTTGACAATGCAGTACAAGCATACACTGCAAATATTGTGATGGTAAGGCAATAACAGCTGATTAAAATTTATAATCTCTTCCAGAGGAAAGCAAAGGGGTATTTTCCCCCTTAATTTAAGTACAGTTCCTAGTAGAATTTAGTCAATAAGGATAGTCCTCGACTTACCACAAAGTTACAATGGCACTGAAAAAAAAGTGAATTATGACTGTTTTTCATACTTAAGATCCTTGCAGCATCCCCACGGTCATGTGTTCAAAATAACACTTGGCAACTGACTCATATTTATGATAGTTGCAGTGCCCAAGATCATGGAACCCCCTTTTGTGATCTTCTAACTAGCAAAGTCAATGTTAAGATTCACTTAACAACTGTGGGACTAACTGAACAATTGTAGTGATTTGCTTAGCAACTGTGGCAAGAAAGGTCACAAAATGGAGCAAAACTCACTTGACAAACATATCACTTAACAGAAATTTTGGGCTCAATTATGGCCATAAATTGAGGACTCTCTCTATTTCTCCAACATCATACTTCTTTTGATGCTATTTTGTTCAGTTTTTGAAAAGTTAGCCTGCTAAAATAAAGACAGACAGCAGGAGAGACTCCTGAGAACCTTTACATATTTTTTTTTCAATGTTCTTTCAGGATAAAAGAAAGTTGAAAAATGAAAGGGAGATATAACAATAATGTATTGTAGACAAATGTTAAACTTACAATAAGAGTTTGATATATGTTTTTATGTATAATTAACAAATTAAATCAAATTTCATTGCCTATTTTCCTTTTTTCCCCCACTTTTTTGCATTTTCATTCTTTTCTTTCCTGAGCTTTTTCTTTTTCAAGTTTTTTTTTACTGTTTTCTTTTAACTGTGTAATTCTCCTGAACTCCCATCCTACCAAGTGCAATTATAGGTGAACATGTTCAGTAGCTGGAGATGATTAAATAACAATAGAAAACAAATGGTAGTGATATATAATTCTACCTGTTGAGATATGAGTTTGAGTCTTATGCAGCAATCATATTATGTCACAAGAGTAAAATCTTTATTCTTAACTGAATTATTAATTATTACAAATTAATTATTATTAATATTTGTATTATTTGACCTTGATGTATTGTGCTAAAGTACTATAATAATAGAGCGGGGTAAGTGAAGTATATATTTAACATTATATGTCCTAACAGCAGCAAGGATTATGTTCACACAATATTGGAAAAATGAAGAAACACCGCAAGATGAAGAGACAATTAAAGGCCCTGTCCCACTGCACTTACAGATGCAAAGAGGATGTAAAATGTTAAAAAAAAGCTTGCCATCAGTTGGACAATGCTATGCATCCGTTGTGTACTCATTGCATACGTGTTTTATATGCTCTATCCGTTGAGCATCCGTCCACTGCGATTTCATCCACGCAAGAAGTT
>BHFT01048199.1:0-10836 GCA_004320025.1 Laticauda laticaudata | reverse complement strand
ACAGTGTCATTGGCCACAAGCCGCAGGCAAGCCACTATAAAAAGGGCTGCCGCGGCTTGGGCTGTTCCGTATTCTATTGCCTTACGAGTTCAATGAAATAGTTGTTTGGAACCCGGTCTCATGCACTTCTTTCCGGACAGTACAACAATGGCTGCTCATATGTTGAGCTAAGCAAAATCAAACAAATCACATCATAATTTTTTATGACTGTGAATCTCCTTGGGTCAGAGTTGGTATTGTTAAAAGTAAAACCACTCTGGAAATAATACAAATAGTTTGAACAAAAAATAAATTAACACTAACCACTTATTACGGAATCTGCCTTTAGACTCTAATACCCCAGTGAGGATGTTTCTTCACAACAATTAAGGAAGACACACACATACATACACACATCCATATATACACCCACATGCATATACAAGGCCAAAAAATAATTTCAATCGTATCTCTTGATAATGTAGAAAAACATAATCAACAAATGTAACAAACAGGTAAAGACT
This sequence comes from Laticauda laticaudata, assembly GCA_004320025.1. NCBI lineage: Eukaryota > Metazoa > Chordata > Lepidosauria > Squamata > Elapidae > Laticauda > Laticauda laticaudata. The sequence goes on along the minus strand of BHFT01048199.1, from coordinate 10,333 downwards.
AAAGCTTGCAATTTCTTTTTACAGTGTACTGAATGCACATTGATCATCATTGCATTATTAAACTAAATATTGTGATCATACAGGTAGTATTCAACTTACGACCACTATTGATAACAAGAATTTCTATTGTTAAGTAAAGAAGTTTTTGAATAACTCACACCTGATTTTACAACAGGGCTGTCAAACTTGAAGACCCAGGGGTTAGGTCCAGCCTGTGGGGTGCTTAGAGCTGGCCTGCAGAAACAACAAAAGACCAGCCTGTGGTGCCTTTGCCAGTGAAAATGTAAGGCCATGTACAGCCCGTGTGAGCTCCATTTTTGCTGATAGAGAATTGCAGGAAGCTGTTGCAGTCGAAAACATAGCTCAGGAGCTCATTTTCTCTGGCAGAGCACTTTGGCCACCACAAGTGCCCCTGACACGAATGCTGTTGAGCTGGCCACACCCACCCTGGCCACATCCACCTTGGCCCCCTGAGGTTAAACACAACCCTGATGTAGCCCTCAATCAAATCGAGATTGACATCCCTGTTTTACAATCTTTTTTGTCATGGTTGTTAAATAAAACACGATCATTAAACAAATCCAGTTCCTAAACTGACTTTGTCAGAAATTGGCTGGGAAAGTTGCAAATGGCAATTACATAATCCTGGGTCACCACAACTGTCATAAATATATGTTGGTTGCCAAATACCTGAGTTTTGATCATGTGATTGTGGAGATGCTGCAATGATCATAAGTGAGAGGACTGTTTGTAAGTTTCTTTTTAGTCAGTGTCATTGAAATTTCAAACAATCACGAAATGAATCACGGTTAATCAAGAACTGTCCCAGTACTACATCAATTGCACTGTTCTCTTTTTAATTTCTAATCAGATTCAACATGCTAGGCTTAATCTTAAAAAAAACATTTTCAGCTTCAGAATACATGAAGAGAGTACATAGAACTATTTAGCAAACAAACACCGCCCCACCCTCTGAAGCAAGACAAGCACTTAATGTGAAAAGGTAATATAGAAAGGTAACAAAAGATTCAGAATGACGAAAATAGCAAACCTCACTGATATAATGGCTGGATTTAAATAAATCATTAGGAATGAAACTCAGTTTAAGATATACTATCTTTTTTTTCTTGCTAGAGATAATGTCCTACTTTTGGAGTAACCATTAGAAAGAGGTACAACACTTATCATGTGATTCTTTCAATGCCAGGTAAAGATCTTCAAATATTCCTAATTTTGTAGCTAGTGATTTTTCTGTGCTGTTTGCTGTTCAGTTGCTAAATTGTGCCCAACTGTCCAAAACTAGTCGACCACAGCACACCAGAACCCCATCCTCCACTCTCTCACAGATGTCACCCAAACCCCTGACCATTGCATCAATGACAATATCTAACCTTCTCATCCTCTGCCTTCCCTTTGTCCTTTTGCCTTCAACCTTTCCCAACATCCAGGTCTTTTCCAATGAGTTATCTCTTCTCATTTGGTGGCCAATGTAACAAACCTTATGTATTAAAACAATATTCAAGCTTCTTGATCCTACCAATCTTTTGACTTTGTAGACCACCACTCTCTGGCCTATATTTATTCATGTTTTTCACTGACTTTGTTAGAAGTATATATGGAGTATGTCTCTACCTAGTCATGATTCACAAAACCTGGTATAACTGTCAAATTTTGAAATTATGCATCCTTTCCTTCAGAGCCAATAAATTCAATATGTTCAGCCTTTAGGATGTTTTATGATTACTTTGTGATTTTAGTACCATTACTGTGGTCTTTCTTACTACAATAATGTCTGATTCATACATGACAACGATAGTTGTGTATTCATTTCATTTGCTAACAAGGTAATTTTGGGGTAACACATCTCTTCCACTATTTAATTATTTCACTTTGGAAATGGTTGATTATTTCACTTTGGAAATAGTTAATAAATGTAATTAGACTCTGGAATTTTTCTTCTGTAATCCCCAAGGGCACACAAGAACTATTCAAAAGCAGATTACCTGGTGAGCCTTATGCCTTAATTAAGTTATAATCAGGTGTTAAATATTAAATAGCCTGTAGTGTTTAAAGACTTTAATTGGTACACCATGGTGGAAAGAAATCCAGATTACTACAAAATTAAAACCAAAAGATTCTATGAGTCTTCTCTAGAAGTAGACTTTAGCCTACAATAGTGTTATTCTGAAACAGATTTCCTTGAATGCTTGGGGATAGAAATTCAATGAAAACACATTATACTTGGGGAAAAGGGCAATTTAAGGGCATTGTATTAATTTTGCAATCTATTTATTATCTCCCTATATATCTTTTATCTATCTACTCACTGTTTTTGCTTCCACTGGCTTCTGTTTCCATTGGTATATTTACAAATGGCTTCCTCTTGAAAATTCACAATTCAGCATTCAGAATCTGTACACTCTTTCCTGTCACATAGGCCAACGGATGCAAAACGTATGTAAAAAGGACACAGCAGATGAGAAAATTTTCCATCCGTTGTTAACTCACTCCGTTGTTATCGACTCCTCAAAAGTGCCCAAATGTTGAGATCAGCAAGGGACAACAACAAGAAAGGATGCTCCATAGAAGCCTAAGCGGATCATGCGAAGCAGATGGAAGCGGATGGCACACATTCCGCAGGCTTACCCGCGGAGGAGCAGAGCGAAGCAGAGACTGGCAACGAAGGAAACGGGATGCAGAGTGTGGATGCCTAGCGGATGAGCGGATGCCATCATGGTAAGCTTTACAGATTGCCTAGTGAACATTGCCTAGCGGATGCAGCAAGCGCTTTACTGCGCATGTGAAGAGGCATGACATTGTGTTCAGCCCCCCCCACACAGTGGATATAAAAAGGCATCGCCAATCACCAAGCAGATGTCACCCATTCAGAGGAAAGACCTGCTGCCAGACAACACCTCACAGCGAATATACCTATGGGAGAAGAGAAAGCCTGCATGCCATCTTCTGCCCCAGCTCGGCCAAGAAGTGACTAGCGGCCACCATCCCACCCCCTGGCCCCTGACTGTGCTCTCTCTGCTGCGCTCTCTGCCGCTCGGGCTAGATTCTTCTCGGTCGCTGGGGCATATCTGCTGGCAGCTGCCCCTGGTGCGGGTGCTTGCTGCTGGTGCGTACTTGCTTGGCGCTGCTTCCTGGTGCTGGGGCTTCTGGCTTGGTGCTTACTTCTCTGCTGCACTAGCCTTTCCTTGCTGGCGGTATTCGCTGGTGCGTACTACTGGCTGGGCGCTGCTCCTGTTGCTGGTGCTTCTGCTGGGTGCTTATCTACTTGGCTGGCCTGGCGGCTCCTGGTGCGGCTTCTGCCTATGCTACTCTGCTCGGTGCCCTGCTCTGGTCCTGCTGGTCTCTGCCCATTGTCCTGCTAGGTCCTGCTGCCTGACTCGCTCCTGGTCCTAGCTGACGTGCTCGCTTGACGTGCTTACTTCTGCTGCCATGACTGATCCTGGTCATCTGTGGTGCATGCTGCGTGCTAGCTGTGTGCTCCTGGGGCTAGGCCTGTCGCCTGCTGGTGCTGCTGGTACCTGCTTTGCTGCTACTGTTGTTGCTGCTCGCTGTGGTGGTATTGTGGTGGAGCAGCCCCTAGAACCTCGGAAGCCCCTCTGATGAGGGGCCTCCGTTGGCCCTGCAGAGAGAGGAAGAGGCATACGACAGGAACGGGAGAGGAGGCAAACACTCCATCGAAGAGGAACATGAGGATAAGGTGCTCGAATGTGCTGAGGGAGAATGAAAGTACCTATGGGGAAGGGACACAGGCTCTATCGAGACACCAAGAGGAAGCAGGCTGCCTTGGAGATGAGAAGGCAGAGAGCCTGGACTACCTTCAGAGGTGCTCCTCGGCTGGTTGGAAAGCACATGCACACCTGGTCACGGAGAGCTACACCTCAAGAAATCTGGCCAGGCCAACGGTCAAGAGCTGACGGAACCGAGAGACCTACGTGATGGCCAAGAGCAGCTTCTTGGAGGGTGAGATCCGCCACGAGGGGCATCCCCTCTCACAACCTTCTCTCTCAGGCAGCCTGCAAGAGAGCCAGTCATATTTCTGCGGCAAGAGTCAGTCTCTCTGTCCAGGCAGGTATCTTGGAGCATTGCCACAACGGAAGATCCCCGACAGCTGCACCTACCCGTGACGAGAGCATGTGGAGGACCCCCCTGAGCAAGGAGAGGGCACTTCCACCAAGAACCAACCGCACATCCACCCAGCTCCCACCTCCACAGAAAGCAGAAGAGGGCAAACCGGAGGGGCAGAGCAACACTGTCTGCCTGGAGATTCAGGGACACCATCAAGCGCTAGCTGTCTCTCTGTGCATCACACATACCCATCCTCAACCACCAAGCCCTTCCTCACCGACGTCAACCAGACCCTCTATGGACATGGTGTTGTCCGAATCACGTACTGTGATAAGACAGGTCACCGGTCGTGTCTGCAACACTCTCTGAGCCTCTACTGAACCGCTCCGACCCAGTCCAGGTCTGCTCCATCACCACCAGGTGATGTCATAGCCTTCAAGCTTTCCACAGGCCCTCACCTACCAAGGCTACGGCTACCAGGAGTTCCAGCAGCACAGGCAGCCTTCCAGTCAAGCACGGTCATCAGCCGCACTGTGCCCCCGATGCCACGAGCCGCCGACTGCGCACAGTGCACCAGGTGCGGACTGACCGCCCTACAGATGGCCAGCCAGATGCTCACAGTCACTCACCCCAGCAGACCAGATCAGCCCCACTACACTCCTCCTCCTCCAGGCGCGGGCCTCAGAAATCTGTCCTCGGTCTTGGGACTGACACAACCATGTCATGGAGGAAGGGGCTTCTCAACATCACAGATACAGCTCGCTCTGAGAGCTTCCTCCACACACCTCCCCTGTGTTCTTCCCCAGGGCCAGGCACCCCAAATGGCACCTCAGACCAGCACTCCAGCAGCAGCCACCTCACAGCACCTGGACCCTTCACCCCTGAGACTATGGGCACACCTCAGGTGACTGGAGAAGGAGTGCCAGAGACTGGGTGCTACCTGTTGACTTTATCTTTCTCTTGGGACACTTTACTTGGGTCATTTTTCTTTTACCTTTATCTTTGCTCACACACTTGGTTCCGTTCTTTAGTAAATAAAGTCTTCGGTGGAACTTTTTAGAAATGGTTTAAGCCTTTGCATGCTTGGGGATGGGTAAGGACACGCAGTGGGATGGACAGGGAAACTTTGGATGGGTAATAGCTTCGTGGGGTGGGTTAAGATAGCAGTGGGATGGGCAGGGATACCTGTGGGATGAGTAATCATGATTGGGATGGGTAATAGCATGGAGATTGATAAACCTCCAGTGCAAGCATAGTGGACTGTATGGTCCACCCTCCCAGGTGCCACACCTATGGCCCTTTATATCAATAACAATGTAATCATTCATCCAACACATTTCAACATAAACACAACTCTTTATTAATGCCCTGTTCAATTGTAGGGCCACTCAACATACTGGCCCAATCTCATCCGCGTGATGAGAGCAGGCTTCAGGAAGCACTCCATTAAGCAATCTACCCATTCTGTCTTGCCACTCCACTGCTCCAGCTGGGGATTATGCACCAGTGTTTCAGGAGGTTGCGCTGCTTCTTCCCTTCATGTAGAGCTCTCTTGGGGCCTTTGCACATCCACTTGTACTATCAGGTTTCCGCCTCTGCCTCCATTCACCAGGCTCCATGTCCCCATTGCCTCTGTTGGAGGTCCACGAGCCTGTTTCTGCAACACTGGGCAGGTGGCGGCGCATCGAGATGTGCAGGATGCAGCAGCTTCCACGATCCTCCTCACGGTATGTGGGCAATGCTGAATGGTGGTGAGAAGTACCTGGAACCTGTTGGCCAGGATTGCCAAAGGCATTCTCCACTCACCCACTTGCCCTGGACAGCTTGTAGTTGAAGATTCTCTCTTCGGGTGAGGCATCTGGAAAGTGTAGGGCTTCATAGAGGTTAGGTTCTGAGGAGGGGAAGGCGTCATCCCCCACGATGAAGTAGGGCACATTTTGTGTGTGTACATTGGGCAGGGGGTTGGATCTGGAAAACCCATGGATGAGGTTGCGTTCCGCTCTCCTTGAGGTGACTGGCATTGTGTAGACCTGGGCCTCTGAAAGGACGACGGTTGCCTGAAGCATTGAGTGTACATGAACTTGGTAGTCAGCAGTGCACCATTGGCAAAAAGGATGATGCTGAAGAGCCCTTGTAGAGTGTGTGATAAGTGGCCCTGATTTGGCTGGGAGCTTTGCAGCCACGGTGCTTGCCATCTATGGCTCCAACGGTGTGGGGGAGTAGGTCCACTTCTGATACCACTGCTCTAGCAAGCTTTCTTCCAGGTCATTCTTCACCATGATGGCCTGCACCACTTCTATGATCACAATGCTTGATGGTGTTTGTGTGCACCTCCAGCCGTACTGCATGGCTCCTGTATGTGGTCCCAGAGAACAGGTGGCACAGAGTCGTGCCACCCTCAGTCCAGGGTCCAGGCTGGGATGGAAGTTGGTGCTCTGCCTTGGTCACTGGGTCTCAGCCGCTCCACAACTTCGTCAACATGGCTGGCGCGCATCCTTCATGAAGTTCTGAAAACCGCCGCAGCTTCTGTTCTCGTGACTCCCACCATCAGCTTGTTTATACGTCCGTACCTAGGGCTCTTCTCACCCCGCCGATTCATTTTTGGACCCGAACTCTGGACGCCTCCTTTCTCTTCACAGCTAGAAACAGGTGAAGAGCCTGTAGAGATTCTTCGCACTCTGTGTAGAAAACAGAAGTTGTGATGATCCCATGGTGGAGATGACTGGATGCTGTGGAAGGAGCAAAAATAATATGAAGCTGAGATGTCTGCCACAGCAGGGCTGCTGGCTCAAAGTGGAGATCCAGTGGTTGTCTCCCCCTTTTTACAGAGAATATCAGTTTTCCGGCCTAGCCTGGTGTCCTTTTGCAATCCTCCAGGTCCTGCGCAGACATCCTAAATATCTGAGTACATCCCCTATACGACATTTTTTCTGTTTTAATGCTTTGTTGGCAGGCTGCATCCGCTTTCATCCTTTCTACGTCGTTTGCCTACATAACTGCTGCGTTCCACTCTGCAAATCCGTTTCACTTCCATTCCTGGTTGTCCTTTTCCGCTGGGCGGAGTGCAAGTGGCGAAGCAGTGCCGAAGAGGAGATGCACAGCGCATGCCTAGTGGACTATAGCGGCCGCCGTAACGATGAGTGCGCGACATTATACAACGGCATGTTCACTCCCGTATGTGTAGTGGAAGGTGTTAAAATGGACGCGTTTGGGGCTAACATCTTCCCACTCAAAAAGTTTTTGTGGCAGGCTCAAAAACTTTTTGAGCAGGATGAAATGTCAGTGACGGATTCTGGAACGGAATAGAGAGTTATGAAATGAACGGACGCAGTGGAGTACAGAACGGATGCATCGCATTAACCAACGGATGGCAAGTGTTTCTCTTCATTTTACATCCTCTTTCCATCCGTTGCTGCTGTGTGACAGGGGCTTTAATCCCATTCCCACAACTGCCTCAAGTCTTGCCTCACCAGACAAGTCCTTGTAAATCTCTGCTTGTCAATGGATTTAGTTCACTGATTGTCTACCATGAGATACTTCATAAAATAATTCACAGAGGAATATATCCTTCTGCCTCTGTCTTTTACTAAATAGGCTGCAACACTAGATAACCTTTTAATGATTGCATTCCATTTTAACCTGGCTCTAGAGACATCATCAAAGAAAGGAAAACTCCTGCCTTAATGTGATAAATTTTTCATACTGCATTTCAAGCAGGAAATTAGAAAGGAGTGATTATGAGGCTTTCCCCCCTAAACTCTGCTACATCAACCTGGAAATTTGCATAGTATACCAGGAAAGGTTAGGTAGTCTGGATTTGTGTGAAACATACTTTTAATTTTGTTCTTTTTTTCTTCCCTTATGTTCAGATCACACGTCATCTTATGAATGATCACAGTCACAACCAAAAGTACAAATTACATTCTCAGAACCTAACAAATTATCTAACAAGCTCCTAATGGCAGGGGAACAAAATCCTCTACACTAGAAAAATGTTGCAGGATCCAATCTGAGTTGATTACTGGCCTCAGAGGTTTAGTTTTCTGAGCTTTAGCACTCATGATGGAGACCATCCTCAGGGAACTTATATATGTATGCATGAATGTATGTATGTATGTATTACATTTATATGTCTGTCCATCTTAAAAACAATTTGGAGTGGGAGCCTTGAAGTGTAAAACAATCTAAAACAATATCAATAGTGTAAATCAATCTAAAACAATATAAAACTGAGATTAGAGAGAGATGGGCAATTCAGAAATGTTATTATTATCTAGTATATAAATGAGAACATGACAGAAGAGAAGTAAACATATATGCACAACCCACATAATTAAATCCTATACAGGAGTAATGCTATACCTCCTTAGTTCAGAAATTTGAAAATAAAAAATAAAATGAAACCAGAAATATATAAAACTGGTCCCACTTGTCTGGTACATCCTTATTTTCATCCCACTCTAATCTCATCCTTTCCCACTGCCTAATGTTGTGCATTGCCCAGAGTCACTTTTGGTGAGATGGTACAACTCTGAATAAAGAGCCAGGTTTTATGTGCTTTCAGGACTGACAGAAGAGTAGGGGCCTCTTGGATCTCAGCGGGGTGCAGTGTTCCTTGGGGAGGAGTTTCAAGAGAAAAGTTATGCTTCTGGGGACCCACAAAATGGCAATGATTAAGGAAAGAGACCTCCATAGACAAATGTTCTCAGTGAATGGTGGTCCTGCAGATAAACTGGTCCAGTGGCATGTAAGGCTTTAAAGGTAATAACCAGGTAATAGCCTGAAATGCACCCAGAATTTTTCTGTGAGAATTTGTAGCTATTCCATAAAGATATGTGAAAAACAATGAGCTGTGTATAGTGGTCCTTCTTTAAGGGTTGTGTAGAAATTTACCTCCAGTGTAAATATTTTCATGTTACTGATATTTCTGATGTAATGTACATGGGCACTTTTGTCAACAAGATTTCCTCAACTGAAAGTTCACACAAAGGTAAATGAATAAATCATAAATGCCATCGATGTGAATAGATTGTATTCACAAGAATAGTTTGGAAAACCAATACAAACCTTGCTTGCCTTCAAATGGAGGTGAAAAATCACTGGGTTTTTTTAGTTGGTTTTTGGAAGGAAAAATATAGATGCCTTATTGAGTATGAGTGATACATAATTTAGAACAAAATATAACATAATATCATTTTTATAATACAGTGGCTTGTGAAACAATTCAAATATGTCAGTTGATAAATGCAAAAATATTTTGTAAGCTCTGGCTAATTTAATTTCACACAGATTGATGCCATTATTATAATTTAATGAAAAGAAATAGTAATGTTGTAATATATATACATGTATAGAGAGAGATACATTTTTAATGCTATATTCCAAAGAACCCTGAGGTTTCTTGGACATTTAAGTGTGATCCACTAAACATTCCTGTACCTTAACTTTAGCAATAACAAGTCATTAAGTTTAAAATATACTCTTACAGCAGCCAGTTTCCTAAAATTTCTTGCCCTTTATGTTTTAAACACATAATGAAGGATTGAAGATACTCTGTCCTGAAAGAGGTTTGCAAGATAGAAATCAAGGTATAGACATTTATAACAGGAATAAAAGATACAAAGACGTTGAACAAGTATTACAAGAGAGAGAGGGTAAAAATAACCAGCTAACTACAATCCTTTTTTCCATTTGCAGCTAACCATGGCATGAATATTCCCTGGTAACTTTTTATTCTGCCATATCCTCATGACATTGTATTTATTTCATGCCCAGATCATACTTGAGGTGGTTAAAAGTTGTTCTCATATTGCTAAAGAAACTTTTTTCCATTTAAGTAGTCTTATGATTCAGACATTTTGCTTTGTGCGGTTTGAAGTGTTGCAATGTTGGTGTTTGTTCTATATAAGCATACTTGAAATACCCTTTTCTGATTGGTCCACAAATACAGCAATATGATTGGTTCTTCAAGCGACAGTGATTGGCAGTGATGGCTGAGTCTACACTAGCTAATTCGTTCCATTGCATGGCCATTGTGATTGCCGGGCTCGTCATTCCGTCTACCAAGCGCTCAGTGACCACTCTGAGCAACTGCGCGGGAATTCTACCTTAAGCGCATGTTTGCCACTCTGGCTCTCGCTGCCTACTGCTCCCCCGAAGCCCTGCCGCGCAACTGTGACTAGAGCAAGCACACATAAAGAATAGATAGCCCTGCCACACACAGTCCGATTACCACGCTAATCTCTCTTCT